>CM031624.1:55885934-55914233 GCA_018398815.1 Conus ventricosus | reverse complement strand
TTTTTTTCCCTTTTCGGGCTTGAATGTTAACATTTTTTTTTGATTTTGTTAATTTTTGGGGTAATGTCGATTTACTCATTGCTTCTTTTAGTGACAAAACCCGTATAACCATAAGTATTTTTAAAACTGGCAAAACTTTGGCCCTGTTTTGTAACTTTTAGAACTTTTATTTTTCTTGGATTCACCTTATATTAAAACATCGACTTTGTAAAATATTTCATGAAGTGCAACCTTTTGGCTCCGCAATTGTTATCAATAGCATGTTCTAAAACGAAGGACGGTCTTGAGTTGTTATTGTCACAAACATTTTTTAAACGAAATAAAAATGAGTGCATTCAAATATACTAATGCAAAATATTCTGTTGGGCCGCACTAACAATCTTAAAAATTAACAACGTACTCTTGACATTTTTGTGACTCAGTCTGGCACCTTTCAAGTAAAGGTTAGTACTCCATTAAACAGAATATCTTAACCCTCCTATTAAAAATGACCGCATCCCGAAAGGTGGTTTTAGTCATCCGATGCAGTGTTACCAGAACAGTTAAACTTTGCTGTGTTTTGTGCATAACTGGGTTGGGAGTGTCGTATGCTGATCATTTAATCATCCTGATCTTTGGTGAGGTCAGTGTACAGATTTCATTTTTATTACACCTTCAGACGTATTTTGACTGAACTGCAGCTCCATACCAAATGACAACCGTTTAATCCATCAGCAACAGATAGACATGAAGGCTTTTGAAAGGATTTGTAACGAATTCAATATTAAGGCCAAGCAGGACTTTAGACAAAGTTGGATCTTAATCATGGTCTAGGCACCCTTATTTTTGCGGGCGTGCACAGAAAGTATAATATGCACTGGAATCCTCCCTTACACATCTTTCTCTTCAGGCCAAACGGTTCACCTCGGGTCCATAGAGCAAGAGAATAAAACAGCATGGACAACATTTATCTAGACACTTCTAAGGGCTAACTAAAGCAGGAATAGAACGAATAAACGAATCTGTTCGTAGTTACGTTTGGTGTTTGCTAGGCTCGCAAGCACAAACGAGATCGAGCATAACTGATCCTTCTACTGGTTTTGATGCACAAAAACAATACTTAGCAAATTTAGAGGGAGCCATTATTCTACAGTTGATTTACTTCAAGTATTAAAAGGTACCAAAATGTTTTACAATACGCAAGATCGAAAGTAGACTTTGCTGTTGGCACTGGTTTATACATGCTGCCTTCTGACCTCAGGCTCCAGATAGGAACAATAATAAACTACAATAATGAAATCCTTGTGGCAGGCAATGAACAGAAGGTTGGAAAAAAACGAAATAAATTCTGAGCCAGTAATATTGCAAGCAGTAAACAAACAGTGACCCCCCCAAGAATAAGTCATCCAATCCCGTGGTCCAAAGCCCGAAGACCGTTGAAGAAGTAAAAAAAAATAATGACCAGAATCTGAAAGACAGCACTTGTTTTGTATTAACTGGCCTAGGATTACTCGGTCTTTATTTTACTAAAAATTTACCCGACTATTAAGAGAACTAATGCCCATAAGTGCTCGGCCAAAAGCCAACTACTTTGCTGCAGTAGACAAAAGCCAGCTAACAACACCCCCTAATATACCCGGTTAAAGCGTCCATGGCTTTACTGGCTAATTTGTTTAATAAACCCGCAAGATGGTCAAGCTGTTTTTTTACCCATGATTTATCAGGTTAGTGATGGAGGTGATGGCGGTGGAGGCACTGGGCTTTGACCACCGCCGCCTGCAATAGCCATCGCCAGTGTACTTATTGCAAATCCTAAGGCCGTTATAACGCTTACTAATGTGACACCTTGCTCTCTAAAAAAGTGTTTGGATTCGTTCTGTAGTGTCGTGTCTTCATATAAAATTCTTGGATAGTTTCTTTATTCTATTTACTTGAGTTCGCAATTGTTCTCGGTTAGTATACAACACTTTAGTCCTTGCTGATCTTTCTTGCTCAAGATCTTTTAGTCTTTGGGCTATTCTTTCTTTAATATCATGCCTAAGTTGGCGTCATCAGCCTCAACGAGTTTTTTCTTTTTCTCTTTTTATATGCTCATCTAGTTCACCTAGTTTTGCTAAATTGTTTGTTTAATTCGCCTCTGATGCTTCTCAAAGCATGATCAAGAGCCGCTATTTCTCGCATAGGCAATGGGGAATCATTAATTGTTTTTAATGCTGTTTCTTCGGAAAAAATGGTTTCTGCTTCTATTATTTCACCTGCTGATTGATTTAATTCTTTAAGTTCCATGTTTTGCATTTGAGGATCTGTTGGGAGTCCTGTAGTGTGTTTTCAAGTTTAGCAACAGCCTCCCTATCTAATTTTGGTTTAGCAATGCCAGGCGATTTTGTACGCTCACAGGGAGGTCTTTGTCTAAGTGTACTCAGGGCTTTAAACTTTGAGGGGTCTCGTTCATGCGTAACCTTAACAGGTTTTCCTGGATCGTTTTTCACATACAAATGGCCATCATCATCTGGGTCAAAATCATTAGGGTCTAAAACTTCGGGAGGTTCAAGGCCTAAATTTTGGTACAATGATCTAACATGACTTTCTGTTAATTCACGCCGCATTGAGAGCTCTGAGCGATGCTGTGTCATTTCACTCATGTCGTCTCCAGGATCAGGAACATCATAATCTTCATCTTCTTGCCTTCCATGTTTCTTTAATAATTAATTTTTATTTTGTTTTATAAAAAATGTCACAAGCATATGGTTCAATTCTTGACCGCATAGAAGATTGAAAGAGCCTTTGGCGTGAAGGGAAATAAACGGAATATTACTGTTCCAAATAATCCGTCTACTATTGATGCGGATCAAATTCTTACTGTCAAATTTCCAGACCTAGGAGCAGATGAAGTGATTGTGCCAGGCTCTGCGCAACTTACTTTCAAAATAGAACTCGAATCAGCAACAGACACAAACAGGACAGTTGTCCAGAATTTGGGACGGGCAATCGTTAAGAAAATTTCTATAAAACTTGAGGGGCAAGAAATATTTTTTTTTACACAATGCAGACATATTTTTAACCTATTCTGATCTATGGCTAACCGGGAACGAAAGGGCTGATCTTGCGTTTCAAGGAATCGAAAATGAAGAAGCACTAAAACATAGAATAGGCGCCGCAGGTGTTAAAGACGGCAAAAAGTATGTAGCTGTAAATTTTGCGTATGGAAACCGCTTTTCCATTCCCTTAGATTTTGAGTTGTTAAAAGCGCATGCGCATACTTTCAAGGAGCATTAAAGACAGATTGTCATATGAACTAACTTTTAATGAATACAAAACGTGTTATCAGATCATCAGACACCGATGCAAAGTACAGCATTTCTGACATCTCGTTAGAGTTTGACGTTGTTAGCAACCCTAATTTAGCAAGGCTGATTGAGCAACAATATCAGTCAAAATTAGCAATATATTACGAAAGAGTGATTCATCATACAACATATCCCAGAAGCAAGAATGACGCTGTATGGAATTTTAGTTTTAGTGCCGCAGCAAGATCGCTTAAAGGTATTTTATTGCTGTGTGAAGATGAAGAACCATTCAAAAGAGGAAGTGAAAAGTTTATTAATCCTAAAATAACGAAAGTACAATGTTCGATTGAGGGTAGTCCTAACAAATCTACGCTAGCGGGCTGTAAACCTTATCAGCATTTTGACGAAATAAGAAAATTGTTTGGGGGCGGGAGGTGTAGAAGTCCAACAGTAGCCCTTGTGTCTAAAGATCTACACCTTCACAGTGTTAGGCTCGATGATTATTTAACAACAAAATACGGCTTATGGCTTGCCCTAAGGTCAACAGAGGATAATCAGTTGCATGGAAGTGGGAGAACTGTTAAAGACGGAATAAACATTCAAATTGATGAAGATAAAGTGGCGATAAACCAGTTAATGTACATTTGTTTTTAATATATGATGCGCAGCTGAATATTCAAGATAACAGATTAAAATATATACCATACTAAAATAATTTTTTTTTTTTTTTAAAAGCATGTCTGTTCAGGTTTATCCAATGTGCCCACAGCGCCAGAGTCACCAAACGAAGGGATAGTAGAAACCCCTAACATAAAAACCTTTAGATTAACAAACATTACGCAAATGCAACAAAAACTAGAGCAGGACCTTTCAAATACAGCAAAACCAAACGAAGGTATTCTGCTGCCTTTAATGCTGTTACATATGTTAATACTGGGGCATCGACTGTTAGTGCTCTATCGGCTGGAACGAGCGTGGGCCTCTTAGCAACAGGCATAGGCCGCCCACAGCTTTACCTCTAGGTGGTTTGTCTTTAGCTCTTGGCCTGTGTTCATTGGCTGTAAGTGCTGCTGGCAAAAATTAAAAACTAAACTCCAAAAGCACACAGCTATGGTTCAACTAATAACAGCTAAACTTAGCTCGTTCAAACTGACAATAAATAAAGCGCTAGTTGACTCAAACATCACGGATGAAGAATTTAGTCGTTTTACAGGCGATTTTGATGACTATAAAAGACAAAAGTTTGATCTTCAAAAAAAGGCAAGGCAAATTTTTCTCAACAGCCAGACACCGAGCAGATAAAAAAGGAATGTTTAAAAAAAGTAAACGAGACATTAAACTCTGTTCTAAACAGCTCACATTAACAACCTCAAAGGGCGTTTATACTTTAGTTTATGAGTCCAAGCACAAAAAGACCGTTGATATTGATTCTGATTAATTATTTTTTTAAATTTAAGTTAGAAAAAGAACACTTAAAATGGCTAAGATATATGAAGGACCAGACGAATTGTTTGAAGGAATGCTCGAGGGAGAGCGTTTATCAAAAAGCTTTAAATGATATTTATCTAGAAGTCATTGATCCGACAAACGTACAGGCAAGTGTTGCTCATGCTATTTCTCAAGTTCCAGGTAAACTAACAAGAGACCCCCAGTTAAAGTAATGTTAGCTGTTTTAATCGGACTATATAACAATAGAAATGAAGAAAATTACATAGAAGTCTGGTCGCACCAACACAGTTTATTCTTTCTCATATGACTTAACCCTGTTTGGCAGACCAACTGCTTGCACAGTTTGATTGGCAGCTGAAGAATCCAAAATGAGACTCTGGATGGTCAGAGGGGCGAAGTCCTAAGAACAATTAAAACAGGCTAAGTATGCACCGATTGTAGCAAGTCTTACTTTCCCACTACCTCCAGCATTTAGTTCAAAAGAGCATTACTAAAACAAACATAAAGAATTCAGCCAACAACTGTTTTATGTGGTTTTCTTGCAAGCTTCGATTACGGTCCGCAAAAACGCAGAGAAAAGTATCTAACTATCACCCTTACATCATGATCTTAACTTTAGTGAAATCCATTCCTGTTTGCGTAAAAAATGATCAGTGTTAGAAAGACAAAACAAACCAATAACTGTTAATGGTAACACATGTCTGAGAAAACAAATTTGGCGCCTATTAAGTGTCTAAAACAGCCGCAACAATGGTGATCCTGACAAATGCCATGTTGAAACTTACTCCTAAATTTTCACCAGCAGGGCTAACCACATTACACATTAATCGAACAATGAGTAACTAATGGCGCATACTTCAAAAAATCAAGGCAAACAAGAATTCTTAGAAAATGTTTTAACAAGATTCCATCCGTTCCAGCCGCGCTTGAACATATAAAAAACATTGTAAAAGTTCTGTAGACAGAATACAGAACTAACAACGCCCCCACCTGATCTAAAGTTATTTTTAAGAACTGAAACGGCTGCAAACGAGTCCCAAACGTAGTTACGCAGACTTGAATCACTTATTGTTCTATGAAAGGCCAACCCCACAGAAACTTCCTAAAACAGCCTTTGTGATAATCATCAGATTTGTTCCTATCTTTATCATTGTCAGGTCGGATGGCGTCCATTCAAGCCGAGGAATTATATAAGAGGACAAATAATTGCCTGCAGAAACCTTCTTAGAATTCATGCTAGTCCAGTGCGTAACCGCTGTTCTAAATATTCTAAATTTATCTACATCATAATGAACGTCTGAAGACCAACAACATAGACTCAGCCACACATTGTGGATTGCGGTTTAGAACTAAACGCCCGGACTGCACGAAGCCATCAGTAAAGACCATGATCTCATTAGCGGAATATCTTTAGAGAGCAGCGCACATAAATGCAATCTTCAACTAAAGTTTTGATCCTAAGACAAGGAAGCTGCCCATCTCCTTTCATAACTTCGATTCGACTCTCATCTTATAATGAAAGCCTGTAGACAACGCCTTCAGATAACATGCATTTGCACAGTCCATCAGAAAATAACAATGTGTTTCACTTTAAATAACATTTTTTTTTATGACTCTATGTCAACACCTGATGATCATTAAGGCGCTGGCTATGTCCTTAAAGTCCCTGCCCAATAACAAAGAATTTTTTACCCAACTCTTGTTAGAAGGGCGTTTACACCTTACGAGTACAATGAACAGTTGGGAACGGTTGACGAAGATACACTTCCTCCTAAAGACGCGTTCTTTCCTAGTCTTAGAGGAAAGGGAATTAGTGATTTTCTGATTACCAGCATATCAAATGAATGGCAAAGTTAAATTCTAAACGATGGAACGAATCATGATGCATAATTGAATGGCCGATACATGTTTGTTGAGGACTCTTTGAAAATTACAAAAACCTGCATAACATTATAGCCTGGATTCCTGCGCATTACTTTTCTGCGCCCGGATGAGTTGGACGCTTTTCTAAAAGATACTGGAGTACAAATTGAAATTTTATTGTCAAGATTACCAAGATTCAGAGGACAAAAACGATTGCGTGGGAGGAATTATTACCGGCGTTCGCAGTCATTACTGTAAAGCAAACAACAAATACATTTGGCCATTATGAATCCAAGTAAAGTCTAACTATCGTCATGTATTTAGAGCAAACAATTGTATGGTTGGCTATGGCCAATCACTTTCCTTTTAACGTAACTTTAAAAATGTACACTGGCGGCGTACGAATAATATTTCAAAGCATTAAAGTGGCTGAAACAGCTTTAACGCCAGATCGCCAACGGGCGATATTCTAGAAAGTTGACTTGAATATCCTCTGGAACCCATACCGCATAATGACCTATCCATTACAGCAGAAAGTCAAAGAATACAAAAAACAGAACCACCTAAATTGTGGCCTAATCTCGAGACAAAAAAAATTATTCTGCCATTACAGACCTTCTTCAATTTTATTTAAGACATGGTTAAAGTTGAGAAGCAGTTCATCGTGTAATTGCTTTTGATCAAGAAACAGTTCATAACCCATACATCATGAAGAACACTGATCTTAGAACTAAATCCACAGAATGCTTCAGAAAAAGACTTTTTACAAGCTGATGAACAACAGCTGTTTCAAAGACTATAGAAAATCCACGACAAGCGTAAAGATGTCCAATTGACACAAAGAGAACAAGCAATAGCTGCATCAAAACCTTTTTACAGGACCTTCAGAAGATTTCAGATCAGCTATCTTCTGGCATCAATGATGAAAAAAAAGAAAGTCCAAATTAGACAAGCCCGTTTTTATTGGTTAAACTGTTTTAGAAATTATCAAAGCTTTTGAATTGTTAGAATTTCTTTATGACTACGTTAAACCCATGTAAATCCCCAGAGTCCAGATACTTTACCAGATACATATAGTTTGTTATAGATATCCTACTGAAGACATTTATAAAGACAGGATTTTAAGAAGTACCTAAAGGCATGCGGATGGTACGACACATCTGATTAACCCTAAAGATACGCCTTTGCATCATCACCGTTATAAGAAGGTTTTAGGAAAGATAAGACAATTATCTGATGGGGTGATCAAGGAGTTGGGTGTTGGGTTAAGTCAAATGTACAGTCGTTCCGACCAGGAGAAAACCAGTAAGAAACAAAGGAAATATCTCGCAGTGTTGTGCATCAAACATATCAACATGACAACTACAAAGAAGCATTGTTCAATAAACATACTTTTCACATGAAACGTAAAAACTACCATCTAATCTACATGAGATCAACACACTGTTGTAACAAAGAATCCATTAGATAGAACAAACACTAAAACAGTATTTGTTAATCCCTAATTTCATATGCAATCGGCATTGAGAACACATAAACAGAGGGTTTTATATTTTCATCAACTTTATTATAAATCAATCATATCTTCATCCAATTCCAAGCTAAATCTTTTCATGTTTGCTTGATGTGCTCGAATTTTTTTATTATTTCAAGAGAATTCTTTCCCCAATCAAATTGGATTGGTTGTAGGTGATCTTGATGTTTTTAGCATCTCTTGATAAATCTTCGGGGCAATGTTTTCCCTATAACAGAATCATATCATATGATTCCCGTAATCAATTCCACGGTCTCTTCTATCATTCTTGTATCATTCTGAGCTTCCTTCCACATTTTTAGACTTCAATTAATATTTATGTAAAATTAAAATTATTAAGCAACTAACTGTATCTGGTGATCATCTGCAGTTGTCTTCCATCACAAAAGATCTTTGTGACTGGTTTTTTTGTCGTGTCAGTTTCTCGTAATTTATACACGGGCGTATTATTTTTTACAATTCTTTTTATTTCAATACGGATCATCACTCCAAAACTGATCGGTTGCCCTGATGCAGTGTCCCCTTCCGCCTTCAAGGGGGGGGGGGGGGGGGGGGTAAATAAAGGTACCGTTACTTTTAAACCAAACGTAACAATTTGCTGGTTGTACTGAGTCTTCAGCAACAACAATCAATTTTTTGTTTTTTGATTGTCTTGTACTGGTTTTACCCTTTAAATTCTTCTTCATTATTCATCTGCGCCAAAACTAGGCATCTTCTAACCCATTCTGTGTTGCGAGAAATTGTCAATCAGCTCTCTGTGAACTGGTAAGGAAAAAAAGCTTTCGATAACTGTTGTTAATGTTTTCAACTAAACCTGTGATCTTGAACTCTCTGGAATGCCTTCTTTTAATTTTAACTCCTTCACGCAGTCAAACGCACATTCCTCATGTCAGAGCCCAACATTTAAAATCCATCCACTGCCAGCTGTGTGGCAAGATTCTACATAGGAAACGGTCACGCACACTAGAAACACTCATCTGAACACCTGGCTTATATCCTCACCACCGACCCATCCCGTCGCCCTACACTTCACCCACCACCCAACACAACATCCGACCATGTCAAAGTAAAGGCACTCTGCAGTCACAGATTGACAGCTTTGAAACGCATCAACTCAAGAAATCCCATCTCAATGCCAAACTGGCACACTACAACCCCCAAGGCAGCAATATCCACAATAACAAACCCACCACTTTTTTCCACATCAATTGCAATATCCCTAACCAACTCACACACATACACACACCACATACACACACACATTACATACACCACCACCACACCCTACACTCACTTCATACAGTATTTCAGCAACCCTCCCTCTATTTAATCTTAAATTTATGTTTTTATCCTTCCCCTTAAATGCTCCACCCACCCGATAGGACTTTGACCCTTTTGTTTTTTTTTTTTCCTCCTCAGTTCCCGCCCCCCCCTTCTTTCCCCTTGCCATTGTTACAATCACCAGTAAACCACAACCATCACAAAGAAGATCACACCATCCATAACCTAGTAACACACAACCATCATACCAACACACTCACACCTCCCCCTAACGCAACCCCCCTCCCCCCCCTCCATTTCCTTCGCCTAATCCCCCTGCCCCATGTCATTTTCCGCCTACTATCACACATGGACAAAACGGTTAGTCCATTGTTCATTCCGAAGTGAGAGCGTAGTATAGCGTGAATTGGTTCCGTACTGTCCACTAAGAGGTATGGGTTGGTACGAGAGAGTGTGTGTGGCGACTGAATATTGCCCATGGTATAAATACGACGTGTCCTGGTCTCTGTGATGCATGTAGCAGTCGGTAATGGTCACTCAATCGCGTAAGTTCTAAACCAACTCGATTCCTATTGGTGCTCGGTCGCCGCCTCAGTCCACTCCATCATTTGAATTTACTGCGAGCTTTCATAATGAATGATCCCTTTGCCGTGTTTTGTATCCACGACTTTCATATCTCACACTCTATTTTCGTCACGTCCCTGTTACTAGATATCTTTGTGCACGGCTGACGACCCTTTGTTGTGTTGCATTACACGTCCTGTTTTCAATCTTTTTGTGTTGGGTGTACCGTCAACCCCTGAAACCCTTTGTTGGGTGTAATCACGTCACGTCTTCGACTCCCGAAAACAATGTACTTGTGAACCCTGACTACCAACATCTCGTCCTCTGCCCTCCATTTGATTCTATTTTGTTTTGTTTTGATTTTGACTGTCCCACCTTCCATTCTCCGTCACCTCCACTTCCAACTACACACTTCAATCGTCATCCTGCATTCTTGATTCCCCACTCGTCTCTGTTCCACTACCTCCCACAACGCTATCAATCACCACAACACAATGCCAACTGCCCTAATTTCTCACGTACCCATGCCAGCTCTGGCAGGTCCATTCATTTCTACCACCCACCATCCAACCATTCGCACTAGGCAATGCCATAACACAGTTTCAAGAAAACCCAATCACACCCATTTCAACTTTCTTAAACTATGCTGAAACTACACACACACCTCGTGGCTTCTCACTTTCCCAACCCCTTTCCAACCTCCATAACAACCACTCTCATCACTACCACCTAAAAAATCATCTTCTTGCCCCCCGGGCCCATCGTTAAACTCATTTGGCACATATAAAAACCCACAGTTTCACAATGAAATCTCTCTCCAACCTTCTCCTACATTTCAACAACAAACAACAATCATCATGGCCCCAGTACCCCTGCCTCCAAACCAGACAACTCATCCATACACACAACCAACTCATTTACAACCCACTGCAACCAACCAAACAAAAACAAAACTATCACAATTACAAAACAGACAAACAACTACTAGCCCGGATACATTCGCTTCCCCAACCCACAATCCTGACCCACTACCCCCATCTGATCACCACCACCCACCATCCCCCTTGTCTACTGATCCTGACACCTCCCGCCTCCTGAACGATGAATGATCAGTCTTAACAAAAGGACTCAAAGTTCAACCAACTTCAACCCACCAACAACAATTTACCAGAACCTACATTGATGTGAAAGTTTTTTTTAGGAAACTTCGTTGATTGGCACATCTTGAAAACATACCCAGGCCCCTGCCTCCCACCACCCCAAAACTCAGACCCTGCACTCAACTAGTCAAAACCCCAATGCCCGGCCAACCCACACTCAAACAAATCCAGTGAAATTGAACTCTACATAAAAAACATGCAAATAGACATCGAGCCGATCAAATCCAAACCTGTCCGTCCACAGCAACCTTTCACAAAACCAACAAAAAGTCCTCCAAATCACTACAGAACCGACAGGACATGTCATCAAACCACAGACAAGGTGGGCAGTTGTAAGTTTTTGGGAACAAACAACTAACCATAGCAAGAAGCCAAAAACAACTGACCAACACAAATTTCTACACAACCGCTCAAAACATCACCCTCCCTCAACACCAAAACTCATTGTCTAACTCAATCAAATAGAAATAATCAGAACTCACAATCTACCCACTACAGCCAAACTCCTCATTATGACAGACACCAACAGCCTCACCTTCTACCTACTCCCAAAATTACACAAAATGAACCACACCAGGCAGACCCATTGTTTCAGCCTTCAGCTGCCCCACTGAACACATTACGCAATACCTAGACCTTTCCTTCCTTCAACCCCATAGTACAGAAGCCTCTCCACATACCTCAAAACACAACCCCACTTCTCAACATTGATAACTCGCACAAACACAGTCCCCAATTTTCAACCCAGTCCTCCTATTCGACACTGAACGTGTGTCACTCTACACCTCCATCCCCCACACTGATGACTGAAGGGCCCTGCCCCTTTTTCCTTGACAAAGCGCCCCACAACCAACACACCCACTCCACCGTGCACCACACTGGTCAACTCGCTGAATTAGTCCTCACCCTGAACACATTTCAATTCAACAAGCACACATATTCACAAATTAGTGGGTGTTTTGCATGGTAACCAAAATGGACGCAGCCTCCTCCTGCCTCTCATGGACACTATGGTACACCGCCTACTCAACACATACACAGGCCCCGACACCTGAACTGGATCAAAATTTATATCGAAGGATGACTGGGACCACATCTGATCCAAAACCAGACCTCCTCAACTTCCTCACTTTGCCCAACCTTTCCATCCATCAATGCCGACTTACCTACACCATTTCCGGGCAGTCGTCCAACTTCCTAGACACACCATCTCTCCCTTGAAGAAGCCTAACTCAAAACCTCCATTTTCTACAAAACCCACCGACGCACATGCATACCTAACTACACAACCTCCCACAACCCATACACTAAAGACAGCATCCCATACTCACAATTTTCTCCGCTTTTCGCAGACTCAGCACCACGAGGAAGACTTCACAACAACACGCAGGCCCAAAATGTCACAATTTTTCACCAACCGCGGATACCCCATTCCATCATCAATGCAGCACTCCCTGTCCAGCACCATAGGCTGTATCCAAACATCTGCTCTGGAAACCCAGCAACCAACCATGACAGACATACCCACAGCCTAACCACTCCTCACCACCCCACACCCTCCCATCTGTTAAGGATCCTCAAATCCAATTGGCACATAGTACATAAACACCAAACCCTCCTTCCATAACCAAACCCATGATCACTTCAAACGTTGACAAAAACCACAACTGACCTCCTCGCGCGTCCATTCGAACAGAACCACACTCACCACCAGGTACTGCCCCACCCCTTGCTTCCAAAACCGCAACTGCAAAATCTGCCCCTCACTCAAACCAGACAGGCATACCATCTTACAGGGCCCCAAAGACTCCTTCACAGTCAAACGCTACATTCTCATGTCAAGCCGCAACATTATATATCCATCCACTGCAGCTGTGAGGCAAGATCTACATAAACTTCCGCACACTTGCAACGACGCATCTCTGAACCCCATGCTGTATATCCGTCACCACCGACCCAAAACCCGTCGCCCTACACTTCACCACACCAACACAACATCGAACCTTGTCAAAGTTTATGCTATCTGGCAGTCACAGAGTGACAGCTTGAACGCACAACCAAGAATCCCATCTCATTGCCAAACTGGCAACACTACACCCCCAAGGGCAACAAATCCAACAATAACCAAACCACCACTTCCCACATCAGTTGGGCAATATCCGCCCTACCAACACACCCACATACGCACACACATACACACACACAAACATACACCACCACAACATCCCCTTCACTCACTCATACAGTATTTCAGCAACCCTCCATCTTATTTAATCTTAAATTTGTGTTTTTTATCCTTCCCCTTAAATTCCATTTCCCCCCCCCCTTTTTTTTTCTTTTTTTTTTTTCTCCTCATTCCCCCCCTCCCCCCACTTCTTTCCCCAGTACCTTATGATAATCCACCATTTAGCCACAACCATCACAAAGATATCACACCATCCCAATAAACTAAACACACAACCCTACATATCACACAACACACACACCTCCCCCACCAACCCCCTCCCCCCCTCCATTTCCTCTCCCATAATCCCCCAGGCCCAAGTCCCATTTCCGCCTACGAACACACATGGACAAATAACGGAAGAGGAGTCATTTTCATTCTCTTTTTCGTTTTTCGTTCGGTATTCGTACTGTCCCCATGTTAAATGTGAGTTATTTTTCCGCCCTTAAGAAGGACCCAGTGTTTTTTTGAAATGCAATCGTGTCTTGGTCATGTGCCTTTGTTTGGTCCAGTGTCATTGGCGGTAAGTTCTAAACAGACTCTAATCCTAATTTTGCTTCGTTCGCCGCCATCAATCACTCCATTTTGAAATTTACTCGGAGCTTCATAATGACTGGATACCCTTGTCCGGTTGTATTCCACTCCTCCGTCCCCTCCACACTCTATATTACGTCACTCCCCCTGTACAAGATATCTTTGTCACGCTTGACACCCTTGTTTGTGCATTTCACTCCTGTTGTTCACCTTTATGTGTGTTGTTACCTGTCCAACACCCGATACCCTTTGTTGTGTTGTATTTCACGTCACGTCTTTCGACTCCCTACCATGTACTTGTGAACGCTGACACCCACTTCTCGGCTCACCACTGCCCTCCATTTGATTCTATATTTGTTTTTTGTTTTTGATTTTGACTGTCCCCACATTCCATTTCTCCGTCCACCTCCACTTCCAACTACACACTTTCATCGTCACCCTGGCATTTCTTGGATTCCCCTCTCGTCTCTGTTCCACACCTACCCAACAACAACTATCACCACCAACCACAAAGCCGACTCCCAAATTTCTCAGCCGTACCCAAGGCAGCTTCAGCAGGTCCATTCAGTGTCTACCCACCCCCCTCCAAACCATTCGCACTAGGCTATGCCAAACACAGTTCGAGAAAACCAAATCAGCATCCCATTTCAACTTTTCTAAAACAATGTCTTAAACTACACATCACACCTCTGGCTTCTCACTTTCCCACACCCCCTTCCAACACAACCTCCATAACACCACTCTCATCACTACCACCAAAAAGATTCCTTCTGGGCCAGTCGAAATACCTCATGTTGGCACATATAAAAAAAAAAAACAAAAAAAAAGAAAAACACCCTTCCACCCCCCCCAAAAGTTTTCACCATGAAAGCTCTCTCCAACCTGCTCCAACATTTCAAACAACTAACAACAAGTCATCATGCCCACATGCCACTCCTCCAAACTCAGACAACACATCCATACACACACAACTCATTTACAACCACTGCCACCAGACCAATATTTTCACAAAACCTATCCACAATTACAAACAGACAAACAACTACTCGCCCGGACCATACCTGCTTCCACAAACCCCACAATCCTGACCCCCTACACTACCACATCTGACTCAGCCACCACCCCCTTGTCTACGGCATCCCTGACAACCTCCCCCTCTCTGACTATGAAGATCAGTCCTTAACAAAAGGACTCAAATTCATCCCAACTCAACACACACCAACAATTACCAAACCACATTGAGTGGAAAGGGTTTTTAAGGAAACTTCGTAGGATGGCAGCACTTGAAAACATACCCAGCTCCCCCACCACCTCCCAAAACGCTGACAACCGTCACTCAAAACTAATCCAACACAATGCTCCGCCACCCACCCCAAAACAAATCAAGTGAAGTTGACATGGTACACACCAAATCCTCTCCACCTCACTTCACACTCTCGGCCAATTAATTCACACATCCAAGACCAAGCCGATCAATCCAACTGTCCCACACCTGCAACCTTTCACAAAACCAAACATAAAGCTCAATCTCTACGAAACGACAGGACATGGGGTCCTACAAACCAGCAGACAAGGGTGGTGCAGTTGGTAAGTATTGGGACAAACAACTTATACATAGCAAGAAGCACAAAAACAACTGTCCAACACAAATTCTAACACAACCACTCACATCATCACCCCTCCCTCACCACCAAAACTCATTCTAATCTTCAATCAAAGAAGAAATCAGACTCAACAAACTACCCACTATACAGCCAAACTCCTCATTATGCAGACACCAAACAGCCCACCTTCTACCTACTCCCAAAATACACAAAATGAACACACCTGGCAGACCCATTGTTTTTCAGCCTGCAGCAGCCCCACTGAACACATTCGCAATACCTAGACTTCCTCCTTCAACCCCTATACAAAGCCTCCCCACATACTCAAAGACACAACCCACACACCAACATGATTAACTCGCACAACACAGACCCCAATTTTCAACCCAGCTCCTCTTCACACTTGACGTGAGGTTCACTCGCGACCCCTCCATCCCCCACACTGATGGACTAAGGGCCCTCACATTTTTCCTTGACAAACGGCCCACAACCAACAACCCCCTCCCACACCCACCCTGTCAACTCGCTGAATTAGTTCCTCACCCTGAAACACCTTTCAATTAAAACAAGCACACATTATTCCACAATTAGTGTGGGTGCCATGGTACCAAAATGGAACCAGCCAACGCCTTCCACTTCATGGGACACTTGACACCGCCTACTCCTACAACATACACAGGCCCCCACACCTAACGGTACAAAAGGTATATATCGATATGGACTGGGACCACATCTATGCGAAAAAAAACAAAACAAGACCCTCCTCAAACTTCCTCAACTTGCCCAGACCTTCCTCCATCTATCCGACCTTACCCTAACACCATTTTCGAGGCAGTCCGTCAACTTCCTAGAACATCACCATCTCCCATGAAGAAGCCTACTCAAAACCTCCATTTTCTACAAACCCACCGGACGCACAGTGCATACCTTAGACTCTCATCTCCCCAACAACCCCATACACTAAAGACAGCAGCCCATACTCCACAATTTCTCCGTCTACGCAGACTCTGCTCCAGCGAGAACTTCACGACACAAGCATCCAAAATGTCACAATTTTTCACCAACCGCGGATACCCCAGTTCCTCCCATCAATGCAGCACTGTGGAGTGTTCGCCGCACCATAGCTGTATCCAGAAGCCTGCTATGGAATCCCACAATCCAACCAAGACAGACAGACCCACAGGCCTAATACCTCCTCTACCACCCCCGCACACCCTCCCATCTGTAGGATCCTCAAATCCAATTTGTCAACATAGTACATATACCACAAACCTCGCCTTCATACCAAACCCCTGGATCACATTCCAAAACGTGACAGGAAACCTCAAAGGCCTCCTCGTGCGGTCCCAGTTTGGAAACAGAACCACAGCTACACCACCAGGTACCACCCTGGCTCAAAAACCCAACTGCAAATCTGCCCAATCTTCCCCCTCACCAAACCGACACCCTCTTACAGGCCCACAAAGACTCTTCACAGTCCAAACGGCACATTCTCTTGTCAGAGCCGCACATTATATATGCCAGCCACTCAGCAGTGTGTGCAGATCTACATAGGGGAAACGTCAACTCAGCACTTGAAAACCGCATCGCTGACACCTGGCTTGATATCCAGTCACCACCGACGCCAAAACCCTTCGCCCTACACATCAAACCACAACCGCAACACAACATCCGACCATGTCAAAGTTATGGCCCTCTGGCAGTCACAGAGTGACAGCTTTGAAACGCACAACTCCAAAAATTCCCATCTCATGCCAAACTGGCACACTACCCCCCCAAGCAACAATGATCCAACAATTAACCAAACCCCCCACTATCCACACCAGTTGGCAATATCCCCTACCAACACACACACATACAAACGACACACATACACACACAATAACATACCGGGACACCACCACGACCACCACATCCCCTTCACTCACATCCATACAGTAGTTACCACAGCAACCCTCCATCTATTTAATCTTAATTTTGTTGTGTTACCTTCCCGCTTAAATTCTCCCCCCCCCCCTCGCCCTGTTTTTTTTTTTTTTCTCCTCAGAATTTCCCCCCACTCCCCCATCTTTTCCCCACTTACCATATAATTATCATCCACCATTACCACAACCATCACAAAGGATATCACACCCATCCCAAAAAACTAGAACACACAACCCAATCATATCACACACAACACACACCTGCCCCCAACAACCCCCCTACCCCCCCCTCCGTTCTCTCCAATCATAAGCCCCCTGGCCCATGTCATTTCCGCCAACTGATCACACATGGACAAAACCGGAAGAGTCATTTTTCAGTCTCTTTTTTTTCGTTTTTCGGTTCTGTGTTCGTACTGTCCCACACATCGTTAAATGTGATTATTTTTTCGCCAGAAGAAGACACCAATGGGGTTGAAATGCTTCGTGTCTTGTCATGTGCGTTTGTTTTGTCAGGATGCATTGGCGTAAGTTCTAACAGGACTCAATTCCAATTTTGGCTTCGATCCGCCCACCATCAGTCACCTCCCTTTTGAGAATCATTGATTCACTAGACCTTTAAAATTCTTTTTCCGTCAGCGACTTATCAGGCGAGGATAAGTTAGCGGCCTCGTTGGTATATCAGTTGTATGGGCAACATGCAACAGCATGAACAACTCTTTTGTTGTTAATGTTCTGCTCTTTGAATCTTGAAGCGATGTCAATGACTGTGAGTGCGTACTTAAATCTTTTTTTCGTCTAATCGTATCATGGGTAAATAAAAATCCATTTGATGGGTGTCGTTCTTATTGTATGCACAAAGTGTGGCCTCTGTATTCGACTAGGCGCAGGTAAATCAATTTGGCGCAAATCGCTTTGTTTAGATAACCATTATCCATTGCTGTTTGTTCATGACTCCGCTGCTTGGCTTAGCTTTTTATAGCCGTATTCCCTTCCCAATACCTTTTGGGGGGCTGGGGAATAATAGATTTTGTTCATTTTTTATTCAGAAACAAGTATATGTGCAACAAAATACACAACGGTCATGCCCAAAGACGGATAAACACGATTTCCTTGCAGCCTTCTTTTTTCTGATGTTGATAAAAGTCACTGAATTTGGTGAGGGAGGGCAATGTCTCGAGTGTTTACCTGTACAAGATAATATTCTTTTATTGCCTGGTCAACAACTTTAAATGGAGTACCTGCAATGTCCCCTGTTTTTTTCAGTTTGTTATTCTAAAAACTAACAGCTCAATTCTCTCGATTCATAGTTATCTTGTGCAGCTGCTTAGTTCTCCATAGCATTTGTTATGACTTTTTCTCTTCCGCCGTCATCCCGCAGTTTACTAAATGCGTAATTACTTTCGCTAAAAAAAAGCAAGCCGCATTAACCACTGCGGCCGCCTACAACATTACTAGTGAATCCATATTTTATAAATGTATGTTTTTTAATTTTACAAGATTATACTTCCAGAATTATTCCTTGCTACACTAGAAAATATTGCGTAGCAAATGAGCCAGCTATATAGACAGCAATATAGATTCTTTGCTGAATCCTCAAAACTAGCTTGCAAAGAATCTGCTGGATTAATTTTTTAACAAGCATTTGCTCAAGAATTGTGTATCCTGCACTTAGACCTCCAATAACACATGAATGGTATACAAGTTTAGGTAACCGTTTTTATTCGGTGCTCATTTTTAAAAAATAAAATAATTATAATGTAATAAAAACCTGAACGGCGATGATCTACTACAGGGCAGCTAAACCTTCCTGAACTTATGATTACAAAATGATCAGGTGATGACCAAGCTATTTATGCCCAAAAAGGGAAAGGCCTGTAATTCTTTGGCAGCATGTGGGAAAACAAACAGTTCCTCGAAATGAGATTCAGCAAAAACAGATTCAACAGAAGACGCCGCAAGACATTGTAAAGACACAACAGGTATGAAGCGCAACTAGCTCAAGAATGGTAAAAAGTGTCAGGCAAACGGTTCTTAGTTTTGTACACTAAACTGAGTAGTATAATTGCGCCTAATTTGATTCTGAACAAGACCTTTATGTATGATTTAACGCAGTAATCCTGTTTTAACAAAGTCATTTAGATCCTCTAGGATGTTTATCCTAATATTACAGATTTGAGGAACATTAATGTGCCCCGCTAATCAGGATTAATTACTTTTTAATCATATAGATTTTGTTTCCCTTAAAAATGACCATTGCCAGAAGAATCAGCAGAATCAGAATAACATGAAACAGGTGGAGAAAGTGACCAGTAAAAAGCTGGGGGCGTTGCCGCAGAAAAAAATTAGCATAGTGGAACCAACAAAATAAATTACCAGTTCGATCACAGATTAAAGCCCGCAAATCATGGGATTAATTACTTTTAATCATAATTTTGTTTCACTTAAAAATGACCCGGAGCCAGAAAATCAGCAAATCAGAAAACATTGAAACCGTGGAGAAAGTGCCAGTAAAAAGCATCCTGAAAAAGAGTAGCAGAGTGGAACAAACAAAATAAATTACAGTTACAAGCACAGGATTATAGCCCATAAAGAAAAAGTTGCTTAGAGCAGCAGCCAGTTGGTTCATGCCAGCTTTACAACACCAGAACACGTTTAATCAAGGACTACAACAACAGGTAGCCTACACGCCACCAAAGTCTCATGGAATTTTTCTAAATGCAATTTGTCATTTTTGGCGGCATGGGGGCTGCTGGGTGGTGTTATTGCGTATAAAATATATAAACAATGGCAGCGAGAAACCGAAGCATGTCCCAGAACAATCTCAAAAACCACTAAATACAGAAGCCGAACATCAAAAAGCATTCCGAAACACCGCCAACAACAAAAGTTCATTTTGATCCATTTCAGATGCAATAGCACTTAAGAACTTAAAAATAAATAATTATAAGTTGAATTGTATCAATCTTGGGGGGGGGGTGTAGAACTTTGAGAAAAATCTTAGTTTATGAAAACTTGAAGCGAACATTAGTAAGAACTTAAGAAGTTACTTGTTAAGTACTTGAGGCAACTTGTGATGACGTTGATTAATAACTAGCAGTTTACTTGAGTATAACGTTAAGTAAAACTTAGAGTGACCGTTGAGAAGAACTTAGATTAAGCACTTGATTAAGAACTTAATTAAAAAACTTGGGTGACTTAACTTAAGACTTGGGGTTGACTTAATGACATGATCTGAGAACACACACAAGCCGCACATACGCACAGAAATCATTCACACAATAGACGGAAGGTGTGGGGGGAAAGTGAGTGGCTTTTTGTGTTTCAACTGAACGAAAATTCGAACAGCCACTTATCAGAGTCCTGAATCAATAAACCCGAAGATCTCTCAAGTTCTCTTCAAGCGGCCGTCTGAGACGCCTTTAGTAGTGAAGGGAGTGTTGGCGCCCTCCAGTAGGCGGTTAGAGTGGGCTTTGTAGGTCAATGCGGCAGAAGCTGCCGTTTGGCGTAGTTTTGTTGGGCGCTTTATCTGGCAGCCATGCCAGTAAAACTACCCGCTGGGAATCGACTCACTTACTCCCTTCCACGCAGTGTTCAAGAGCACGTCATGTTGTATCATGCCAAATGCTTTAAAGTTGGGGTTGGTGTTTGCATGTATTTCCAGATGGGGAGTTTTCGTTTGCCTGTATAACTCATTAAAAGAAATCGCGAGTTTGTGAAATTTGGATAATAATAGAAACAAAATGACGCTTCAAGTAGTCTGTCTTACGTGAGTTGCTCAACACAAAATCTTCTTTTCAATAAACGTCCACAGTTTTTTGTTTTGGGGGACCGTTTCAAAATTGTCTTGCTTTCTGACGCCACGTGCCCTAGAAAAAAAGAGACTTGGGAAAGAATTGGTCCTTTCACAGCATTCACTGAGTAACAAGCACTGAGTAACAAGAATGGAGTCATTTTCTTTGAATACATTTTCAAAGGTTTTGGGTTTTACAAAAGAGCGTTGACGCAAGCTCCAAAGCTGTGTTTTATCGAAATATTAGTCAAGATCTTCAACTGATAGTTCCGTTTTTTTTATGGGAAACAAAACGACATGCTTCCTTTTTGCTTTGGGATGAGGGAGAAACAAGCTCGCCACTCATTTATTTGTCAAAAATGCGGTTTGTCAGGCCTCATGATAAACACAGGTGTTCCCCTGCACGAGATTGGTCTGTAGATCAGACATTCACACATTTCTTCATAATATAATCTTCACTTCCCAAGCACTAACAGAACGCATTGAAACATCACTGCCCCTGACTCGTCCAGTTTTTCAACCAACACAAGTTCTCTACTCTAATTCTGTAAAAGAAATCCTATCACGCCAGCACACATCCCCAAGTGGCACAACCACAACTCATCAAATGTAAAATGGCGGCAGCTCGGGCTTGTTGCTATCACTAAAAAAGGTCATGTGATTTAACCCGGCAGTTTGATTGGTGAAAGCGCGCACGCAACACTCAGCCCATAGCATGGACAACTAATGACAGTGTTCTTCGTAAACGAACACCACTTGCCGTTGCCAAGGCGAAAGCCCCTATCATAGAAAGCATAAATTAAGTGATCGTATGTCAGCCTAATTCGGGTCCTCTATATCTCCGCCCGGTGCCCCGTGTAGTGTCTGTCGTTATGCAGAAGTTTTGTAAAGATATAAAGTCAAGTAGAAAACTAGCTTGAATAAGTGTGTGGATTTTTATGTCAAAAATATAACTCAGTTTTAAAAAGACTGATCGAAAAATGATGGGTATTGAAAATGATCAGGAAAAACCCACAGGATTAGCAAAAACTAAAATCTGAAAAGTTTAGGAAATCAGTAATGAAAACGATAAACCTACACAGTATGTATTTTGGTAAAAAATCGTTATTATTTTGGTTATTGAAAAAAAGTGGGAGATGGATTATCATTTTTAAATCAATTGTTTGAATAAGGTCTTACTTGTCAGAGTACTAAAAAATGTTTAGTCTATAGCTTTTACGTGCCGACATTTTATTGAGGCATAAAGCTAGAATGAACAATTTAATTAGTTCTCTCCATGAGTCCCGTTGGAGAGTGCTTAGTATTGGGGAGATTCATCTGAGAATTGATATGAGTAATAATCCCTATGTAAGTAGCGTAGATAGGCTCAGAAATATGTTGTAACTGCAGGTGTAAGGTTGTTCAGGGATGGATCTGATAACCCCAAAAACCGAGGTTGGGGAAGTATATGGCTCGAAATCCAAAGGTCACTCTCAAGCCGAGTAGGGAAGAAGCAAGGAATGGAGGTTTTAAAGTTCTACCAAGTAGCCTATGAGCTTGATGAGTCGGGTAGTATATCCCAACATTACAGTTAGTGGCCTACAGTTGTGTCAGCAGGGTATCCTGCTTCCTGGCCGATGCTGGACCAATCAACCGCATGCTGCCGCCGCGTGCGGGCATGTGAGCGGTCGCGTTCCGTACTGCGTTTTTCCGGGCGAGGGATACCACCAGGCGTCAGCCGACAGCGAGGCAGCTCGCCTCCTGCTGCTGTTCTCTTCGGGAGTTTTCCGGACCTGTCGCCCTTTTCCCTGGACAGCGTCCTGTGAGTGGGGTGGCTCACCAGGCCTTCCCTCACCCTCCGTGTCCTGGCGGGAACCGTCAGAGGAGGAGGCGTCGAGCTCCGATCCGTCGAGAGGGCTCCGGGGTGCAGAGCTTTCCGTGTAGGTTGATCAAGCTGTAAGGGGCCCACGGACAGTGCTGATTGAGTGGAGCTTTCCCGGGGAGAGGGGTGTCAGGTTTTGTGGTAGAAGGGGGTGTAAAGTTAGGCCAATCAGGGTAGGGGTGTATAGCTACTTGCGTCCGTTTGGGTCGTAGTGCCAGCACGGTGAAGGGTACATGTTGCTTCGCCACCACAGTCACTCCATTTGAAATATGATTCACTCGACTTTAATTCTTCGTCACGACTTGAATCATCGGATAAGTTAGGGGCCTCGTTGGTATATCAGTTGTATGGCAACAGCACAGCAAAGCACTCTTTTGTGTTAATGGTTCTGCATCTTTTGTATCTTGAAGCTATGTCAATGACTGTGAGTGCGTACTTAAATCTTTTTCGTCTAATCGTATCATGGGTAAATATAGAAGATCCATTTGATGGGTGTCGTTCGGTATTGTATTCACAAAGTGTGGCCTCTGTATTCGTTAGGCGCAGGTAAATAAATTTGCCAAATCGCTTGTTTAGATAACCATTCCTTGCTGTTTGTTCACTGACTCCCGCTGCTTGGCTTAGCTTTTTTATTGCCGTGATTCCCTTCCAATATCCTTTTGGCGAATAATAGATTTTGTTCATTTTTATTCAGACAATATTATGTGCAACAAAATACACAACGGTCATGCCAAAGACGATAAACACGATTTCTTGCATCTTCTTGTTTTCTGATGGTTGATAAAGTCACTGAATTTTGGTGGGGGCAATGTCTCGATTGGTTTACCTGTTACAAGATAATATTCTTTTATTGCCTGATCAACATCTTTAAATGTGTAAGCTGCATGTCCCTGTTTTTTCAGTTTGTTATTAATAAAATCTAACTGCTCAATTCTCTGCTTTTCATAGTTATCTTGTGCAGCTGCTAGTTGCTCCATAGCTTTGTTATGTCTTTTTCTCTCGCCGTCATCCCGCAGTTTACTAAATGCGTAATTACTTCCGCTAAAAAAGCAAGCGCATTAACCACTGCGCCGCCTATCATCATTACGAGTGAAGCCATTTTATAAATGTATTTTTTTAATTTTACATATTGATACTGTCAGGAATTATTCCTTGCTTAACTAGAAAATATTTCGTAGCAAATGAAGCTGCTATAACAGCAATTAGCTTTGCTGAATCCTCAAAACCTAGCTTGCCAAGATCTGCTGGTTTAATTTTTAACAAGCTTTTGCCAAGAATTGTGTATCCTGCACTTAGACCTCCAATAACAGCAGAATGGTATACAAGGTTGGTAACAGTTTTTTCGGTGCTCATTTTTAAAAAATAAAATAATTATAATTAATAAAAACATGAACGGCGATGATCTACTACAGGGCAGCCTAAACCTTCCTGAACTTATGATTACAAATGATCAGTTGATGACCAAGCTATTATGCCAAAAAGGAAAGGCTGTATTCTTTGGCAGCATGTGGGAAAACAAAACAGTTCCTCGGAAATGAATTCAGCATAGAACAGATTCAACAGATGACGCCGCAAGACATTGTAAAGTATCACAACAGGTATGAAGCGCAACTAGGATCAAGAATGGTAAAAAGTGTCAGGCAAACGGTTCTTAGTTTGTACACTAAACTAGTAAGTAAATTTGCGCCTATTGATTCTGAACAAGACTTTATGTATGATTTAACGCAGGATCCTGTTTTAACAAAGTCATTAGAGTCTCTAGGATGTTATCTATATTACAGATTTGGAACATTATTGTCCCCGCTAATCATGGGATTAATTACTTTTAATCATATAGATTTTGTTTCCCTTAAAAATGACCGTGCCAGAAAATCAGCAGAATCAGAAAACATTGAATCAGGTGGAGAAAGTGACCAGTAAAAAGCCTGGGGGCGTTGCAGCAGGAAAAAAATTAGCAGAGTGGAACAAACAAAATAAATTACAGTTTCGATCACAGATTATAGCCGCTAATCATGGATTAATTACTTTTAATCATAATTTTGTTTCTCTTAAAAATGACCGAGCCAGAAAATCAGCAGAATCAGAAAACATTGAATCCGGTGGAGAAAGTGGCCAGTAAAAAGCATCCTGGAAAAAAGAGTAGCAGAGTGGAACAAACAAAATAAATTACAGGTACAAGCACAGATTATAGCCATAATGAAAAAGTGCTAGAGCCGCAGCCAGTTGGTTCAATGCCAGCTTTAAAAAACCAGAACAAGTTGATTCAAGGTCTACAACAACAGGTTGCCTACACCTCCAAAGTCTTCATGGAATTTTCTTAAAGCAATTGTCATTTTTGGCGGCATTGCTGCTGGGGGTGGTTATTGCGGTTATAAAATATATAAACAAGGCAGCGAAAACCGAAGCAGTCCAAACAATCTCAACCACTAAATACAGAAGCCGAACACAAAAGCATGCCAAACCGCCAACAACAAAAGTTCATTTTGATCCATTTCAGATGCAATAGACTTTAAGAACTTAATAAATAATTATAAGTTGACTTGAATAAGAACTTGGTAGAACTTTGAGAATAACTTAGTTATGAACTTGAGCTAACTTGAGTAAGAACTTAGAAGTTACTTGATAAGTACTTGAGGCAACTTGGGATGCTTGATTAAGAATTAGAAGTTACTTGAGGATAACTTAAGTAAGAACTTAGAAGTGACTTGAGTAAGAACTTAATTAAGAACTTGATTAAGAACTTAATTAAAATTGGGGTGACTTACTTAAGGACTTGGGGTGACTTATGACATGATCTGGATCACACACACGCACATACGCACAGAAATCATTCACACAATAGACGGGAAGGTGTGTGTGGGGGAAAGTGAGGGGCTTTTTGTGGTTCAACTTGAAGGGCGTAAATTCGAGACAGCCACTTATCAGAGTCCTGAATCAATAATCCCAAGATCTCTTCAAAGTTCTCTCAGCGGCCGTCTGAGACAGCCTTTAGAGGTGAAGGGAGTGTTGGCGCCGCTCCAGTAGGCGGGGTAGAGGTGGGCTTTGTAGGTCAATCGGCAGAAGCTGCCGATTGGCGTAGTTTTGTTGGGCGCTTTCTGGCAGCCAGGGCAGTAAAACTACCGCTGTGGAAGTGACTCAATATACTCCTGCCACGCAGGTTCAAGCACGTCATGTGTATCATGCCAGAATGCTTTAAAGTTGGGGTTGGATTGCATGTATTTCAGAATGAGTTTTCGTTTGCTGTATAACTCATTAAAAGAAATCGCGAGTTTGTGAAATTTTGGATAAGAATAGAAACAAATGACGCTTCAATTAGTCTTCTTACGTGAGTTGGCTCAACAGCAATCTTCTTTCAAATAAGACTCCCAGTTTTTTGTTTTTGACCGTTTCAAAATTGTCTTTGCTTTCTGAAGCCAGTGCCCTAAAAAAAGCTTGGGAAAGAGATTTCCTTTCATCATCTTTCACTGAGTAACAAGCACTGTGCAAGAATGGAGTCATTTCTTGAATACTTTCAAAGGTTTTGGTTTTATCAAATGGCTTTGACGGCAGCTCACAAAGCTGTGTTTTCAAATATTTGTCAAGATCTTCAACTGATAGTTCCGTTTTTGTTGAGGAAACAAAAACGAAATGCTTCCTTTTGGCTTTGAGGGAGGAGAACAAGGCTCGCCACTCAATTTATTTGTCAAAAAGTTTGTCATGGCCTCATGATAAACAAGGTGTTTCTCACGAGATTGGTCTGTTGATCAGAAGTTTCACACATTTCTTCAGTAATATTAGGTCACTTCCAGCACTAACAGAACGCATTGAAACATCACTGCCCTGGACTCGCCATGTTTTTCAACCAACACAAGTTCTCTCTCTGATTCTGTAAAGAAATCCTATCACGCCAGCACACATCCACACAACACAACTCTCAAATGTAAAATGGCGGCAGCTCTGGCTTGTTGCTATCAACTAAAAAAGGTCATGTGATTTAAGCCCGGCAGTTGATTGGTTGAAAAGCGCGCACGCAACACTCGCCCATAGCATTGACAACTAATTGACAGTGTTCTGCGTAACGAACACCTCTTGCCTGTGCCAAGGCGTAAGCCCCTAGCTTAGAAGAGCATAAATTAAGTGATCGGATGTCAGCCTAATGGCGGGTCTCTATATCTCCGCCGTTGCCCCGTGTCTGTCTGTCTGTTATGCGAAGTTTTGTAAAGATATAATGTCAGTAGAAACTAGCTAGAATAAGTGTGTGGATTTTATGTCAAAAATATAACTCAGTTTTTAAAAGACTTATGCGTGAAAATGATGTTATTGAAAATGATCAGGAAAAACACAGGATTAAGCAAAAACTAAAATCTGAAAAGTTTAGTAAATCAGTATTGAAAACGGATAATCCTACACAGTATGTATGTTTGTAAAAAATCGTTATTTTTTTGGTTATTGAAAAATGTGTGATGGATTATCATTTTTAATTCATTGTTGAAGTCTTACTTGTCAGAGAACTAATAAATGTTTTATTCTAGCTTTTACTGCCCGAAATTTATGAGGGCAGTAAAAGCTAGAATGAACATTTATTAGTTCTCTCCATGGAGTCCGTGTTGGAGTGCTTAGATTGGGGTTATTTCTCTGAGAATTGGATATGATTTATAATCCCATATGTAATAGCGTAGATTGGCTCAGAGAGAATATTGTTGTACTGCTGTTGTAAGGGTTGGCAGGGAATGGATCTGATAACCCCAAAATAACGGGTTGGGGAAGTATACTCGAAATCCAAAGGGTCACTCTCATGCCCGAGTGGGAAGTAGGCAAGGGAGATGGAGGGTTTTAAAATTTTACCAAGTAGCCTATGAGCCTTGATGAGTCGGGTAGTACCAACATTACAGTAGTGGCCTACAGTTGTGTCAGCAGGTATCCTGCTTCCTTGCCGAGGCTGGGACCAGATCACCGCAGTCTGCCGCGCGTGCGGGCAGGTGAGCGGCGGCGTCCCGTTACTGCTGTTTTTCCGGGAGAGGAGACCACCCGGCCGTCTGCCGTCAGCGAGGCAGCTCTCCTCCTGCTGCTGGTGCTCTTCCGGGAGTTGTCCGGCACCCGTCCCTTTTCCCTGAGCAGGCGTCCTGTGAGGGGGTGCTGCACCAGGCCTTCCCTCACCCTCAGTGTCCGGCGGGACCTTCAGAGGAGGAGGCCGAGCTCCGGATCCGTGGAGGCGCGGGTGCAGGAGCTTTCGGGTAGTTCACCTGTGAGGGCCGGAGCGGCGTC
>CM031624.1:55882826-55884934 GCA_018398815.1 Conus ventricosus | reverse complement strand
GTTTGGGTGTTGCGCAAAAAAGGAACGACATGGGGTCTGAGCACCTGGTTGATGTAGCGCTGGCATTGACACCCTGTCCGCAACCAGGGCCAATGTTCTGAAAGATGACTGGTCTATGGCATGGTTATTAATGCCAATTGCACCCAATATCATAACGTTCGGGCCTCCCCAGGGGTTCCGCTCTACCAAATGGGAGTCAGCATAGCGTTCACCAGGTCGACGCCATATTCTGGCACGACCGTCAGCCATGTCAATACAAAAACGGCTCTCATCTGAGAACAGTATGCGTCCCCACTGATGCCTGCACCAGTTAATTCGGGCTTGTGCCCACTGCAGCCTGTCCTGCCGGTGTCTTGGTGTCAGTACCGGACCTTGCGAGGACGTCTACATGCCAGCCGTTCTCCTGAACACGCCGCAGCACACAGTGTTGAGGCTGATTCGTTGCTGGAGATTCCCAGGCATCTGTCGAGCAGTGTTTAGCGGCTGTTTGCCGCCTGTGCCGCAGATGGGTTTGAACAAGATGGCGATCCTCTCTTGGTGTGGTGACCCGAGGACGGCCTGGCCGGGGACGATCACCAGTGGTACCAGTGACTCGCATGCAGTGCTGCAGACGATAGATGGTTGAGATATGGACGTTAACGATGTTGGCGACCTGCCTGGCATCCACACCAGCCTCCACCTGGCCTAGGACACTATTGCGTTCCTCTGCTCGTAGTCTTGGCATCTCTGTAGCGCTCAGACGGCAAGTCGTTACCTGAACCTTGTTAGCGCGACTTTATAAGGGCTGCATGCCTGTGTACTTGTAGCTGGTCAACTTTGCTCTGCATAGTGTGCACGTGCCTTACATGCAGCAACCGGTTTGCCATTTTTGTTGACCCTCCAATGCCGGGATTGATGTGTTGCTCACACAATTTTTTCACTGCACGTGAGTCTTGGACCCAAACAACTTGCCACAATGGTTCAATATTGGATATTCACCCCTATTCACCCGAAAAATAGCCTTTCAATTTTTCACGTTTTTTATGGAAGTCAGTATATATATATATATATATATATATATATATATATATATATATATATATATATTATATATATATATATATATATATATATATATATATATAATATATGCATTCATAATTTGGTTTAAAAAGAAAACCCACCAAAGATGGCTAAGCAGCAAAAGAAAATTGGGAATATATATATATATATATATATATATATATATATATATATATATATATTATATATATATTATATATATATATATATATAATAATAATATAATAATAATAATGGGGATTCATATAGCGCCTTCCACGGCACAAGGCGCTTTACAAAGGCAGAAAAAATACAATTGCTAAATGTAAAGAAAATGCATTGAAAAACGGCTCAGAAATGAAAAACAAAGGCTCTCTCCATTCTCTCCCACGCGCACACACACTCTCACGCACAGACACACAATACACAACAGCCGCAACAAACACAAACTACTAAGCGATCCACAAAAACAACAAGAGTCAATCAACTATCTGGTAATGACTGTCTTCTTAGTATTGTTTGAAAAGGTGGGTTTTCAGGGAGGTTTTGAAGGAAGAAAAGGTTTGAGAATGTCTTAAGTCATAGGGGAGTTTATTCCAGAGTTTGGGAGCTGCGTATGAGAAAGCTCGTTCGCCATGCTGTTTACGATGGGGACGGTAACTGGGAAAGCGGAAGGTCCTGGTGTCGGTGGAGGAGCGGAGCGTTCGTGATGGGACATATACTTGAAGGAGATCGGAAAGATAGGCAGGGGCATCGCCAGTGAAAATCTTGAAGCAGAGACAACAACATTTGTATATAATTCTTTCTTCAACGGGGAGCCAGTGCAACTTTTTCAGGAGAGGGCTGCAGGGTTGGGTCCTAGGAGATTTGCAAATGAGACGGGCTGCAGAGTTCTGTACACGTTGGAGGGGTTGGATGACAGTTGAGGGACAGCCAAGGAGAACACAGTTGCAGTAATCTAGCCTTGAAAGGATGTATGATGAAACGAGAGTTTTTGTGGCGTCTTCAGTGAGATAGGGTCGAATAGCAGCAATTCGTTTAAGTTCCATGTAAGCTAACTGACAAGT
>CM031624.1:55875326-55877826 GCA_018398815.1 Conus ventricosus | reverse complement strand
GAGTGTATAGTGGAAGCCCTAGAGATTGTACTAAACAATAAACAGCTGCCACTGCATGGATGCTGAAGGAGTAACCACCCTTGCTGCCCCCAATGCAGGCACAGCTATGGGTCCAAGCCATGCCTGTGATTACGTGGATATTTTCATGGGGGAACTTGATGAGAAGCTGGTGACATCATCTCCATTCCACACTTTCATCGTTGCTCCCAGACCCTGAAGAAACAGGCACCTAAACTGGGAGCAGATTCCGGGACGACAGCTTTGCCATACTTCCAGATGTGGACAAGTGGGGGAATTTGAAGATCATCTGCAGAAAAAATGTACCCAGACAATATAAAATGGACAGTATCCCATGGGAAATCAGTAGAATATTTAGACCTTCATTTATCTCTTACTCCAGAAGGTGGAATTGAAACAGATGTATACTCAAAAAACTGCAATAGCTATCTGCCCCCTAGCTCCTGCCATGCCCCCTCTTTTTTTCCGAGGTTAGCTGTTGGCATTGGTACGAGACTAAGGATGTTGTGTAGCCAAGAGGAAACTCTCAAAAACGCATTGGGGAATATGCCAAGTTCCTGACTCTCTCAGGATGGAAAATGGCACAAAGCAATGAAAGACCTCAATAAGGGGGCAACAAAGGACAGAAACAAGTTATACACCAACAAAGAACAGCACCGAGGAAGAAAATGGCCTGGGTTACTACGTATGACCCCCGTTACCTCAAAAGCACATATCATCCGTAAAAATCTTCACCTGCTACACTCCGACCCTGAAAACATGAAAATATTCCTCAAGAAATCAGTCATTTTTGGCGGAAAAGTGACGAAAAAACCTAGCGGAGCATTACAAACCTTCGGTGCCCTCCAGACATGTCCATCATGGGCCACATGAAAAAGCAGGATTCTTAAATGTAAAAAAAAAAAAAGTGACGCGTGTGCCACTCGGAAGAGACGACAGGCTTCCAAAGTCCTGGACAGGGGATATTGGAAAATCCCACAACATATTACATGCACAACTCCAAATGTGATATACATGATCAAGTGTAGCCTTCACCCAGAAGAGTGGTACATAGGATCCACAAAAAACCTCAAACGACGGTGGGCCACCACGAAAGTGACATCAACCTGAAATATACAAAAGTGCAGTGTGGTAGAGCATGTACTCACTACACCCCAATCATCAGACAAACCCTGCCCTTCCTCACTATTGTGCCCATTGAAACTGTCAAAAAAGAAAGTGATCTTCTTAAACGAGAACTTTCTGGCAGGCAAATCTTGGCACAATATTCATAGGGTTGAACAAAAGGCAGGATGTTAGAAAACAGAGGATACAGTATTGAGGTCACCCCCCCCCCCCCCGAACCATCCCCGCCCACCCCCTCTCCCCCGCGCCCCAGCCCCCTCAACCGTCGCACGCCCGCCCACCCACCCCCCTCCCCGCCCTCCCTGAATCTCCCCCCCCCCCCTACCAATTACATCCCCCTCCTATTACCCTCCTTTATGTGGCGGAGTCTCTGTAAGTTGGTTAAACAAACCTAATTTCCTTGTTTGTTTGTTACATGTTGGTTGTGTTAGTAGTGAAAGTCTCTGTGGGAGAGAGACTTGAAGGTGTAGTGCTGGTGGTGTGGGCCGATCTAAATCTCTTGGTGGGAGCACGAGATGGTAGTGTACGTGGGGGGGTCTTTCAGTGAGAGAGATAGAGAGATCTGGAGACCTGGTGTGTGTTGGGTTGGCCATGGAATCTCTCGGTGACAGTGAGATACAGTTATGTGGTGAAGTCTTGGAGTGAGTGACGCCTATAAACTGTGTGTTGTTGTATTGGTTCTTGAGGGTCGGTTGGTGGTGGTTGGAGATAAAATTGTTGCCGGGTCTCGGTGACAGGGAGACCTGTCAGATAGATATATGGTGTCTCCCACCGCCACCCCTTCTCTCCCCCCCCCTTCCCCCCTCCCCCCCTCCCCCCCCCCCCCCCCCCCATTACTCCCCCCCCCTGCCTCTCCAACTTCCCTATGGCGCCCTGCCCTCATCCTCCCACCCCTTGGGTGGTGGGTTGCGGGGGGGGGGGGGGGGGGTGTTGGATGGCTGCTTCGGATGGAGGTCTTGCGGGATTTTGGTGGGAGGTTATGGGTGGGCCTGGACTGTGGTTCTCTCCCCCCCCCCCCCCCCCTGCCCCCTGCCCTTCCCCCTTCCTGCTCATTGCCTGGTGCCTTCTTTTTCCCCTCCTCCCCTTCTCTTCCCCTTCTCTCCCCTTCCTCCCCTCCTTCTCCTCCTCTCTCCACACCCTCCCCTCTCACCCCTTCCAGTTTACCTGTAGAAACACCCCGAGCCCAGTTAATCATACGGACCAGCTTTGAATTCCCAACGCATGCTTGAATATGTCTTGAGTAATATTCATAGTTTACTGCTTGTGATGCTAAAGTCTTAGAGGGCAACATGAGCGTGTGTGTGTGTGTGTGTGTGTGTGTGTGTGTGTGGTGTGTGTGTGTGTGTGTGTGTGTGTG
>CM031624.1:55862826-55870326 GCA_018398815.1 Conus ventricosus | reverse complement strand
AGGAACAATGGGATACAACGGCCCATTTGGACGTAGCTAGATGACTTTGACTTTGTTGACGCCTGGCACTCCCCTCCACAGTCAAAACGATCCCAGTACAAGACACCCGCTTTGAGACAACATCAGCAGAAAGAGGGCTCAAGATAGACAAGAAAAAAACCGAGCTGATGAAGTCAACCCCAAGGGCAGCAGCCCAGTCACAGTCGGGGGCGAGTCCATCGGGGAATTGGGATTCCTTTGTCTACTTGGGAAGTGTAGTTGACAAGCAGGGGGGCACCGCCGAGACATAAATGGCCAGGATAGGGCCCAAGGCGCGACAGCATTCATTCATGCTAAAGAAAATCTGGGCCTCAGGAGAGACCAGGACAACAAAATTGCGTATCTTCAATTAAAACGTGAAGTCGGTTCTGCTGTACAGCTGCGAGACTTGGAAAATGACAAGGCAATACAGCAAAAAATTCGACCTTTGTCAACACCTGTCTGAGGCGCATCTTCAAATCAGATGGCCAGAGATCACCAATGAGATCTACGGAAGCAAGCAGGACAAGAACCAGTGACCAAGCAATTCTGCAGGGGAAAGTGGGGCTGGTTTGGGGACACACTCTTAGAAAAGCCAGCATCCAGCGCCCACGCCAAGCCCTGATATGGAACCCGCAGGGGAAAAGGAAAAGAGAGGCCGACCTCGCAGCAGCTGGAGGCGAGACACTGAGGCAGGGGCAAAGAGGCGGGGGACCAACTGGACAGGCATTCAGCGAGCAGCCCAGAGCCGAGTGTGATAGCGGAGTGTTGTCGATGGCCTATGCTAAACCCTTGAGCTATATGCCTAAGTAAGTAACCCTAGTCAGCATGACTTACAACATTCTTTAATGGAGAAATTACCTGTCAATAGGAATAAAAAAAAATCTGACATTAGGCAAGAAACAGTGAACAATAAATAGCGAACAACTGGGGTCACTCTTGCTTCCATGAAGAAATAAATACACGCTCATAGCACCGAACAAAAAACGAATGCTGCCCAACCACCAAAAGTCTTGCGAAATGACAAAATAGAACAAACCTGGAAACACCCACAAAAAGGAATTCCAAGTATTCCCGTTTTCCTGCACTTGACAAAACCCACACAGCAATGACAGCTGAGAAATGAAACACACAGATGGATATTCATCCAAGACGGGTACAGCCTTTTCCCGATCTTGAATAAAGTCAAACCACGGACAAAACAGTAATAATACATGAAAACTCAGTTTAATTGGTATTTAAGACATTTTTGATTAGACGGAAACATTAAACATAAATGACGAAAAGTGGGCAGTTTTGCTTCCATGATGAAATAAATTTTCGCTCATAACACCGAGCATAACGAATGCTGCCCAGGACACCAAATCGGTTAGTAGAAGTAACAAAGAGCACACGAACAAGCAAATCGACATCCCCCCAAAGGTTAATCCAAGTTTTCCCTGCATGTCCTGCACCTCACACATGCACACAGCAGCAACGACTGAAGAAAGAACAAACATGACTGTTCAGTTTTGTTAGAACTGGCACAGCCTTTTCGGTGTGACATCTAAAACAAAAAAACAAACGGACGAACAGTGACAAAACAGGTACGTCGTTTAATCGGTGTAAACAGACATCTGTGATTCAGCCGGTTACAGTGAACAGTGAATAACCAATATTTAGGGCCACTCTTGCTCCAGATGAAATAAATGCATGTCCATAAACCAAACGAATGCTGCGTGTGACACTGAATCCCCTAGCAGAAATGACAACACAAGCACACAACTTGGATATCCTTTTGGGGGAATGTCTCTTTGTTTGTTTCGCGTTCTCGTGCTGTCACTTCTGTGAGATGTTTTTGGTGTGGCTGTCAATATGACTTGCAGCGATGTTCATTTTTCATGAGTAATGGCCATCAATATGATTTACAGCAATGCTCATTTCCATAGGTAATGCCAGTCAACGATGCAGCAGTGGTCAGTTTTCACTGGTAACGTATGCCAACGGTTAGAGCAATGGTCCTTTTAAGTGTGTGATGCCTGTCAATGTCTTTTACAGCCACGCTCATTTTAATGGGTGATGCCTGTCCATATACTTTACGGTCATTTGTCATGGGTAATACCAGTCCAAAATGCTTTACAGCAACGGTCATTTGTCATGACAATACCTGTTCATATGCTTTACAGCAACGGTCATATGTCATGAAAAATGCCGTTCATGGCTTTATAGCAATGGTCACTTGTCATGGGCAATGCTTGCTCATACGCGTCACAGAAAATGGTCAGTTTGGCCTACGACATGACAGTTTTCAGTGTGTTTACCGTCAGTAGACTCACGGGAATGGTCTTTTCTGATGAACAATGTTTGCTAATAAGGATTACAACAATGGCATTTTTGATGCAAGTGTCAACACAACTTTCATCAACGGTAGATCTGTTCAGGGTAAATGCGGTCTGTAAACACAACTTTCATCAATAGTAACTCTGTTCATGGTGACTATGGTCTGCCAAAAAGGGCTTTCAACAATGGTAACTCTGTTCATGGGTCTATTGTCTGTCAACACAGCTTTCAACATGGTCACTCTGTTCATGGGACTATGGTCTGTCAACACAGCTTTCAACAATGGTCACTCTGTTCATGGTGACTATGGTCTGTCAACACAGCTTTCAACAATGGTCCACTCTCAGTGGTGTGGTCCGTAAGCTGACAGTGGTGGCCGTGTTCACAGTACACACAGTCTCTTACAGGGGCTTTCAACAACCCTCACACTGTGTCAGTTTTCAGGTGGCCAGTTAAACGGCCTCCAACAATGGTGATTGGGATCACGATAATGTGAATCTGTCCAGCATTGGTTTTAACAATGATCATTTTGTTCATGGAGACTGAAGTTCTTTTTAATGATTTTGGGCAATGGCATTGTGTTCACCATAAACTTGTTTGTAAACGTGGCTTTTAACAATGGTAGATGTCTGTGTGGCAAAAGGGGGTCAGACAGTGTAACTTTCACCAAACTTAACTGTAATTGCAATGACTGTTTTCTGTCATGGAGGCCTTTATGTTAATTGTGTTTTTGTTGAATAAGTCTTTCAGCATGGCTTTCAACAATAGTAACTGTATTCATGGACAGCACTTGTATCTGAAAGAAAGTTGCAATGTTTGCATCGTATCATTATTGCAGACTTTGTGTACACACACACACACACACACCACACACACACACACACACACACACACCACACACACACACACACACACACACACGCACACACACAAAAACACCACACCACACACACACACAAAACACACACACACACACACACACACACACACACACAGAGAGAGAGAGAGAGAGAGAGGGAGAGAGAGAGAGAGAAGAGAGAGAGAGAGGAGAGGGGGAGAGAGAGAGAGAGAGGGGAGAGAGAGAGAGAGAGAGACACTGGTTATTCCCTTGACTGATATATATAATATATAATTATATATATTTATAAAATATATATAATATTTATTTTATAATATGATGGTGTCCTTTGGATCCGAAGATGACGTTAGCGTTTCTGCAGCTCATCGATTTTACGCGGGGGTGGCTCTGCAGCCCCAATCTGGAGGCGCAGAGTCTGGCACAGTGGGGGCACTGGAATCTAGTTGTCGTGATCACTGCTGCTGCTGCTCTGGGCGTTGATCCCTGGCGGTAGTCAGCTTTTGGCGTTGAGTACTTTCGAAGTTGGTAGCGGCTTTGTGAATTGTGGCCCGCCCACAGAGGTCGGTCACTGGCGAACTCCTCTAGTTTTTTTGGTTTGAGTTCGCACCACTGGAGGTTTATTTGACCGAATCCTTGTACCGTTTCTTTGGGGGGTCCTTGGTTTCTCTTTCCGTGCAGAAACTCCCCCATACAGCAGTCGCCTTGGCATACGGTGCTCTTTTCCCTACGGATGACATGCCCGACCCCTCGAAGCTGGGCCTCGATGAGCATGGACTCGATACTTGTAGTGTGAGCACGGTCCAGGACCTCAAGGTTGGAAACACGGTCCTGCCAATGATTCCGAGTATGGAGCGAAAAGCCGCATGTGGAAGTTCTCCCAGCTTCTTGACGTGTCTGCGGTACAGTGTCCAAGATTCGCACCCATAGAGAGAGGAGGGCAAGACCACTGCGTTGAAACTCTCAGTTTTGTAGTCAGGTCCGAATGTTGTGTTGACTAAGCACCTGTTGCGGAGTCTTCCAGCGCCTGGCTTGCTTGCTAATTCGGGCATCAACTTCCCTGTTTCCCGGGAGCCATCACAGGGGATGGTACTTCCTAGATATCTGAAATGTTCAACGTCCGCAAGTGGGGGTCGTCAATGCGATGGTGGGTGGCCGAGGGGTTGGTGTTTGGTGCGGGTTGGTGAAGCACCTCATCTTGCCGAGGCTGATTGTCCCGGCCGAAGAGCTTTGAAGCATCGGAGAAGCTGTCAAGCATCGTTTGCAGTCGGATTCTGCATGGGCCACCAGTGCGCAGTCATCGGCAAAGAGGACTTCTTGAAGGGGTCTTTGATGCTCTTTGTCTTGGCAGTGAGGCGACGAAGGTCAAAGAGGGAGCCGTCCAGACGTAAACGGAATAGACTCCCTTCTCCAGGTCTTGGCCAGCGTGGGACAGCATGCAGGTAAGAAACGTTGAAGAGGACCCGGGGCTAAGACACAGCCTGCTTCACGCCATTGCTGATCTCGAAGGCTTCCGTCACGTTTCCACTGGGGAGGACCTGGCCGGTCATGCATCATGGAAGAGCTTGATCATTTTCACAAACTTTGCGGGCATCCAAAGCGCTCGAGGACTGTCCAAAGCCTTCCCTGTTGACCGTGTCAAAGGCCTTTGGGCAGGTCAATGAAAACAGAGTATAAGGGCATGTTTTGTTCGATACACTTCTCCTGAAGCTGTCTGACAGCAAAATCATGTCGACAGTGCTTCTGCCGGGTCTGAAGCCGCCCCTGCGCCTCGGGAGGTTCTGCTCGGAAACAATGATGAGTCTGTTGAGGATGGCTCTGGCAAAGATCTTTCCAGCAATGGAGAGTAGCGAGATGCCTCTGTAGTTCCCACAGTCGGCTTTGCTTCCCTTGTTTTTTGTAGAGGGAGACAATCAGGGCGTCACGGAAGTCATCTGGCATCTTCTCCTCCTCCCAGATACTCCGCAGGACATCGTGAAAGGCTTTTAGGGCGTTGGGGCCTGCCGCCTTGTAGATCTCAGCAGGTATTCCGTCCTTTCCTGATGCTCTACCGGAGCTCGTCTGGAGGATTGCTTTCTGGATCTCTGCAATGGTGGGGGGTACTGCAAGTGTGTCTTGTATCGGCTGCTGAGGGATCTGGTTCAAGGCATCCAAGTCGACTGACGAGGGCTGTTGAGCAGGTTGCTGAAGTGTTCTTGCCAGCGCTTGCTTAGTCCTTCTTGGTCCTTGATCAGGGTTGCGCTGTCGGAGGACAGTAGCGGGGAGCACCCTGATGCTGAGGGTCCGAAGACTGTCTTCAACGAGCCAAAGAATTTCTTGGCGTTGTTATATATTTTAATTAGAGTTAAAAGACCACTCAGAATTCTAAAAATGCACAGCCAACTCAGAATTCTGAGTGGTCTTTTAATTTTAAAATTTTATTAAACAGTAAACAAGTAGGGTTATATTTTGCTCCATAAGGAAACCTAACACAGAGTAACTTTTATTCAAGACTGGCACAGCCTTTTAAACTTGAATAAAGTCAGACAAATACATAGACGAACAATCTAATAGAGGGGGAAAAACAAGCGCAGGCCAACAACTGAACTGTCTGGCAAAGATTTGGACTTGAGGGGAGGTGAGACCGAAGTTTGAAGATAGAGAAACTGGGAAAATGAAATTGAAAAAAAAAGAATAAAAATGTTACAGATATAAAAACTCTTCACTAGCTGCATAAGGGAACCATCGCAATCCCTTTTGAAGGCAGATATATTTGTATTGCCTGCTCCGAGGCCTTTCGCCCGCTGGATCGGGACTCATCAGGGAGACACGGCTGGTTGTGTATGCAACCAAACGAAAGTGTGGGGAGGAAAAAAGTTGCTGTAAAACTAAAGACATTATGCAAATAATATAAAATGTAGGGACAGTCTTTGAGCCTACGCCTGAGGATCCACCCAAAGATGCAAGGGAGATCAAAAGACAAACACACAGACGGACAGAAACAAATACAAATAACCTCAATTTAATCCAAGCAAAATCGGAAATGAAATGAGGTAGGGAACAGTAAACGATAAACAGTAAACAAGTAGGGTATATTGGCTCCCATAAGAAAACCTAACACAGAGTACTTTTATTCAAGACTGGCACAGCCTTTTAAACTTGAATAAAGTCAGACAAATACATAGACGAACAATCTAATAGTGGGGGAAAAACAAGCGCAGGCCAACAACTGAACTGTCTGGCAAAAATTTGGACTTGAGGGGAGGGGAGACCGAAGTTTAAAGATAGAGAAACTGGGAAAATGAAATTGAAAAAAAGAATAAAAATGTTACAGATATAAAAACTCTTCACAAGCTGCATAAGGGAACCATCGCAATCCCTTTTGAAGGCAGATATATTTGTATTGCCTGCTCCGAGGCCAGATTATAATACCCTGAGGAGAGCACTTGGCTCGAAACAGGTTTGTAGGGTGGTTTTTACACTTCCATTTTAAAATCCTATTTCAAACTGGTACACACACATATATATATATATATATATATATATATATATATATATTATCTATATATATATATATATATATATATATATATATATATATTATATATATATGGATAGATAAATGGATAAGTAGATAGACAGGTAAGTAGTCATTTATACGAACGAAAGGCCTTGGAGCAGGCAATATGAATAGTTTTGTCTTTAAGATGGGTAACAATGGTCCCCACTGGCTGTTAGTGAAGGATTCTTCATTCATTTTCTTTCTTATTTTTCAATTTTATTTTCTTTATCTCACCTCCTCCCCCTCCCTCGATTCCTCACCTTATAAAAAAAAAATTACTGTTTTTTTTTTACCCCTACTATTAAATTGTTCAGCATCTAGTTGCTTGGTCACTGAGTGGGAGATCGCATGTCTTGGGAGATCTAAGTAAAGGCTGTCCTGCACATTTTAGCTGCTTAAAATTTGATCTTAGTTTCTCAGCAACTTTTTTCTTTACCGCACTTTCTTTTCGTTGTACTTTTCTACCCCTTTACTGGCTGCTTTGTGGTTGTTGGATTCGGGTTTTGAACGGTTGGTGGTGAGAATACCACGGAAATGGTAGACGCGGTATGTCTCCATTTGATGCCAAGGGAGCACAGACACAATCAGCCGTGCCTCCCTAATGTGTCCCATCGAGGGGGACGAAAGGCACTGGAGCAGGCAAAATGAATAGCTCTGTCTTCAAAAAGGGTTATGATGGTTTCCACAGGCTGCTAGTAAATAATTTATCTATGTTTCCCTGCCTGTTCATTCTAGCCCTTTGGTATGGGAATTAAATACACCCCCC
>CM031624.1:55851913-55862726 GCA_018398815.1 Conus ventricosus | reverse complement strand
CCCTACAAAAAGACTATCCATTAGCAGCAGAAAGTCTAAAGATGAATCCAAGAGAGCCGCCAAAAACTTGTGCCTAATCTTCGAGAACAAAAAATTATGTCGTCATTACAGACTCTACAAATTTATTTAAGGGCATGGTTTGAAGTTGACGCAGTTCATCGTATAAATGCTTTTGATCAAGAACAGTTCATGAAACCATACATCATGAAGAACACTGATCTCAGAACTAAATCCACAGATGCTTCAGAAAAAGCTTTTTCAAGCTGATGACAACAGTTGTTTCGGAAAGACAATGGAAAATCCCCCCCAAGCGTAAAGATTCAGATTGGTCACCAAGAGAACGAAGCAATTAAGCTGACTTAAAAACCCAAATTATCAGGACTTTAGAAGATTTCATGATCAGCTTTTTGGCATAATGATGAAAAAAAAGAAAGTCAAATTGGAAAAAACCTGAATTTATTGGGTTTACTGTTTTAGAATTATCAAAGCTTTGATGTTAGAATTTTTTTTATGACTACTTTAAACCCTCGTATCCTGAGTCCAGAGTACTTTACACAGATACAGATAGTTTTGTTATAGATATCCCTACTGAAGACACTATAAAGACATGGAATAGAAAAGCTAAAGGGCATGCGGGTGGTATGATACATCTGATTACCCTAAAGATTCTCTTTACATTCACCCGTTAAAAAGGGAAGGTTTTGGGAAAGATGAAGGATGAATTATCTGGAGGGTGATTAAAGAGTTTGTTGGTTTAAGGTCGAAAATGTACAGTATTTCCCGAGCCAGGAGAAAACCATAAGAAAGCAAAAGGAATATCTCGCATGTTGTGCAGTCAAACAAAATCACCATAACAACTACAAAGAAGCATTGTTTGACAATAAAGACTTTTCATCATGACAACGTAAAACTACGATCTAATCTACATGAGATCAGCACAACTGTTGTAACAAACAAGTCATTAGATAGAACAAACACTAAACGAGTATTTGTTAATCCAGATTTTATATGCAATTGGGCACTGAGAACGTTATAATTATTATCTTCATATTTTCCTCAAGTTTTGTTACAAGCTCAATCATATCATTATACAATTCAGCTAAATCTTTTTTCATGTTTGCTTGATGTGCTCGTATTTTTTTTATTATTTCAAGATATTCTTTTCCCATATCTGATGATCAAAATTTAGGATTTGGGGTTTTGTAGGTGATCTGGATGCATTGCCAAGTACCGATAAATCCTATAAATGCTTCCTTAATAATAAATTCGTATCATATGATTCTCGTATCAATTCCAAGGGCTCTTCCTTTATCATTCTTGTTTCGTTCTGAGCTTCCATTTTATGTAAATTAAAAATTAATTAAGCAACTGGAACTGGTCTGGGGATTATCTGCATTCTTCCTTCACAAAAGATCTTTGAGGAGCTGTTGTTTTTTTTGTGTCAGTTTCTCGTAAAAAATACACGGGGGGATTCATTTTTACAATTCTTTTTATTTCATACGGATCAACACTCCAAACTGGATCTGTTGCCCTGATGCGAGTTCCCCCTCTGCTTCCCCCGGTAAATAAAGGTATCTTTCTTTTAAACCAAAAGGTAATAGTTTGCTGGTTGTGAGTCTTCAGCAACATTTATTGTTTGTTTTTTGATTGCTTGAACTGGTTTTAACCCTTTAAACCCTTCATTATTCATTGCGCGCAAAACTGAGGCAGTCTTCTAACCCATTCTGTGTTGCGAGAATTGTCAATCACTCTCTGGATACTGGTAGAAAAAAGCCCTTTCAGATAACTGTTTGTTAAAGTTTTCAACTAAAGCCTGTGATCTGTGAACTCCGGGAATGCCTCTTTTAATGGTAACTCTATTTTTTTAACAATAATTGATTCACTCGGCCTTTAAATTCTTTCCATCATCGACTTGAATCATGCGAGATAAGTTAGCGGGCCTCGTTGGTATATCAGTTGTATGCAACAGCAACAGCAAAGCACTCTTTTGTGTTAATGGTTCCGCACTTTGTATCTTGAAGCTATGTCAATGACTGTGAGTGCGTACTTAAATCTTTTTCGTCTAATCGTATCATGGGGTAAATATAGAAGGTCCATTTGATGGGTGTCGTTCGGTATTGTATTCACAAAATGTGGTCTCTGTATTCGTCTAGGGCAGTAAATAAATTTGCCAAATCGCTTGTGTAGATAACCATTCCTTTGCTGTTTGTTCACTGACTCCCGCTGCTTGGCTTAGCTTTTTTATTGCTGTTATCCCCTTCCAATATCCTTGGGCGAATAATAGATTTTGTTCATTTTTATTCAGCCAATATTATGCGCAACAAAATACACGACGGTCATACCAAAGACGATAAACACGATTTCTTGCATCTTTGTTTTTCTGATGGCTGATAAAAGTCACTGAATTTTGGCGGGGGCAATGTCTCGATTGGTTTGCCTGTTACAAGATAATATTCTTTTATTGCCTGGTCAACATTTTTAAATGTGTAAGCCGCATGACCCTGTTTTTTCAGTTTGTTATTAATAAAATCTAACTGCTCAATTCTCTGCTTTTCATAGGTGTCTTGTGCAGCTGCTAGTTGCTCCATAGCTTTGTTGTGTCTTTTTCCTCCCTGTCATCCCGCAGTTTACTAAATGCGTAATTACTTCCGCTAAAAGCAAGCGCATTAACCACAGCGCCACCTATCATCATTACGAGTGAAGCCATTTTTATAAATGTATTTTTTATTTTACATATTTATACTGTCTGGAATTATTCCTTGCTTAACTAAAAAATCTTTCATAGCAAACGAAGCTGCAATGATAGCAATTAGCTTTGCTGAATCCTCAAAGTCTAGCTTGCCAAGATCCGCTGGTTTAATTCTTAACAAGCTTTTACCAAGCATTGTGTATCCTATACTTAGGCCGCCAATAACAGCAGAATGGTAAACAAGATTGGTAACAGTCTTTTCGGCGCTCATTTTAAAAAACAAAATAATTATAATTAATAAAAAAACATGAACAGCGATGATCTACTACAGCTACAGAGCGACCTAATCCGTCTTGGACTTACAAATGAAGAGGTTGATGACCAAGCTGTTATGCCCCAAAAGGAGAGGTTGTATTCTTTGGCAGCATGCGGAAAAACAAAACAGTTCCTCGGCAATGAATTCAGCATAGAACAAATTCAACAGATGTCGCCACAAGACATTATAAAGTATCATAACAGGTATGAAGCGCAACTAGGATCGAGAATGGTGAAAAATGTGGGGCAAACGGTTCTTAGTTTGTACACTAAACTAGTCAGTAGATTTGCGCCTATTGATTCTGAACAAGACTTTATGTATGATTTAACGCAGGATCCAGTTTTAACAAAGTCATTAGAGTCTCTAGGATGTGATCTGTATTACAGATTTGGAACATTATTATCGCCGCTAATCATGGATAAATTACTTTTAATCATATAGATTTTATTTCCCTTCAAAATGACCGAGCCAGAAAATCAGCAGAACCAGAATCAGAAAACATTGAACCAGGTGAGAAAGTGAGTAAAAATCCTCATCCTGGACGGGTTAAAGCAGGGAAAAATTTAGCAGAGTGGAACAAACAAAAAAAATTAATGTTACAATCACAGAATGAAAAAGTGCCAGTTGTTTCAATGCCGGCTATAAAAACGTCAGAACAAGTTGATTCGAGGCCTACAACAACAGGGTTGCCTACACCGCCAAAGTCTTCATATTTTCTTAAAGCAATTGTCATTTTTGGCGGCATTGCTGTTGGGGTGGTTATTACAGTTATAAAATATATAAACAAAGACAACAAAACCCAAAAAAGTCCGACCAATCTCAACCACTAAATATAGAAGATGAACAAAAAAGCAAGCCAGAACCGCCAACAACAAAAGATCATTTTGATCCATTTCAGAAGCAATAATACTTTAAGAACTTAATAAATAATTATAAGTTGACTTGAATAAGAACTTGGTTGTACTTAGAGGATAACTTAAGTTAAGAACTTAGGGTGACTTAAGGCGACTTGATCAAGAACTTATTAAGAACTTGAGGTGACTTGATTAAAAACTTAATTAAAGAACTTGAGGCGACTTGATCAAGAACTTATTAAGAACTTTGAGGTGACTTGATTAAAAACTTAATTAAAGAACTTGAGGCGACTTGATCAAGAACTTAACTAAGAACTTGAGGCAACTTAGTTAACCTTTACCAGCTGAGTCGTACAAATGTGGGTAACAGGATTTCTCTCCTTGAGGCGAGTCGCCCAAGTCCGGGTAACGGACAGACAGCAATACACGCCGTGTTACCCACGACCACACAACGGGAACATAAAAAATTCCTACACTTTCCATGAAACGGTCCAAGGGAAATAAGCGCTGTAACTAGTCTTGGGATGTTAGAACGAGTTCTCGACCATACTTTCAGTGGCCTATTGTGAACTTGGCTGTGTCTCATTCTGTGTGAGCCCTGTGTTTTGTCGCGCTGGGTGACAGTGTGTGCCCCGCGGCTGGGTGGCAGTGTGTGCCTGCTAAACAGAACACACGCAGCATTCGCGCCGCACACAACGGCCACCTGTCTGGAGGTCGCTCTCTCACACACGCAGCTTTATCGATTGCATCACGAAAAGTAGTAATGGAGTGGTCTCCCTGTACACGCGGATTGCACCACCACCAAAAGTAAGCTTAAATATAAGAATTCAACTGCTCGCTATTGGTGGTCGGTTGGCCACCGCAGGCGTCACACTTTCGGAGTTTGGAGTTGCTGAGTTCAGGGCTGGGCTTCCCTCGTAAGTTGGTCACATGGTTTCGAGTTTCGAGTGTAACCAGAGTCATGGGGGGTCAAGTTCACCCCATCCAGATCATTCAGGCCGGTGTCAGCCATTCCAGACCAGAGGCCAGCCGCCACCACCCGAAAAATCCCAGGGCAAACATACTCCTGGGGTTTCCCCCCTGAAAGCATGGCCGACACAAAGTGACGCCTGCAAATTAAAATTAAATCAACAGTCGGCCATGCTCAGGGAGGGGAGTTTTTGCTCTTTTTATGTTAAAAAAATTGTATTTTTATTTATCTACAATATATATGTTTGTAGCGTGCTGCCATTATTTTGTTGGGTTATTGAAAAGAACGTGTACTGGATTATACGGCTTGTAGCTTTTGTGTGTGCCCTAACGGTTGAGCTAAAATCAGCATAATCCTACACAGTATGCATGTTTGTAGGGTCGTTATTGTTTGGTTATTAAAGTCTTACTTGTTAGAGAACTAATAAATGCTGCTTCTAGGTCACTTTCGCCCGAAAACTAGTTGAGGGCGAAAGTGAGTTAGAAGCAGCATTTATTAGTTCTCTAGGAGTGTTTATTCCAGTCAACATGTACCTAGGAAAGCACTTTTTTTAAACCAGAAGCCTAAAAAGGAATTTTGAAAATGTTGAATGACTAATATCTAACTGATTTCAACCGCATAAAAAGTAGAACAAGCCAGTTTCGATTCTTGTATCTTAGTCCCTCAGTGAAGGACAATTTACATAAAGAACAAATTACTTGACAGATGATTCTTTGTTGCAGAAGGTAGCAACAAAAAGCATCAGCACACAGACACACACACACACACACACACACACACACACACACACACACACACACACACACACACACACACACACACACACACACACACACACACACACACACACACACACACACACACACACACACAAAACGACCATAACTTTGACTTGACTTGATCCCTTAGACATCGGTCCGTGGGGCACCCCTGAAGCAGTGACAACCATCCTTCTCCATTCCTCTCTGTTCTCTGCCCTCCGTAATGTATTTCTCAGCCGCAGGCCTGTCCACTCCGTGATGTTATCCTCCCATCTTTTCCTTTGTCGACCTCTTCGCCTTTGTCCTGGTACTGTGCCCTGCATGACTGTCTTGGCAAGGCCTGTTGATCGTATGATGTGTCCATACCATTTTAATTTGCGTCTTTTTACTGAGGTTAGGAGATCGACATATGGACCAATTTCATTCTCGATGCGCTTTTTAACTTCCACATTGCTGATGTGATCTCTGTATGAGATGCCAAGGAGTCGTCTGAAGCACCTCATTTCCATTGTTTGGATCTTTTTCTCAAGGTATGATTTCAACGTCCATGACTCACAAGCATATAAGAATATCGCCATGACTAAGGATCGCATCAGTCTAATCTTTGAGCTGATGGAGATGTTTTTGTTTCTCCAAAGAGGCGTTAGCTTAGATAGCGTGGCTGTGGTCTGAGCGACTCTTGAGATGATTTCAGGTTTTGATCCTTCATCTGAGATGGTTGCCCCCAAGTACTTAAATGTGTTGACTGGCTCAAGCTTTCTGCTGTTGATGGTTATGTCTTGGGTAAAGCCGATTGGTTGTTAGTCATGACCTTTGTCTTTTCCGCACTTATTTCCATACCATAATCAGCAGAGGTGTTGTTGAGTCTGTTGATCAGGTGCACTAGCTCTTGTTCGTTTCCAGCTAGTCCATCTATGTCGTCGGCAAAACGGAGGTTGGTGATGGTTCTCCCTCCAATATTTACGGTTCCTTCATGGTCTTCTAGCGCATCGGTCATAATTATTTCAAGGAAGACATTGAAAAGTGTGGGGGAGAGTATACAGCCCTGTCACACTCCAACGGTAGTTCGGAACCACTCGCCTATGTTGTTACCGAAGAAAACGGCACTGGTGGCTTTATTGTAGAGGCTTTCAATAATTCTGATGAGGTTGGCATTGATGTTGAAGAGTTTCATTGTTGCCCATAATGCTTCGTGCCACACTCGGTCGAAGGCCTTCTTGAAGTCTATGAATACGTGGTACAGATGTTGTTGATGTTGGTTGTACTTCTCACACAGTATTCTTAGATTGAATATCTGCTCTATGGTACTTCGTCCTGGCCTGAACCCCGCCTGTTCTTCAGCGATGATCTTTTCTGCTTGTGGGTTCAGTCTATTCAGGATTACTTTCAGCATAACTTTGCTTGGGTGGCTGATGAGGCTAATCGTGCGATAATTTTGGCATTGCTGTAGGTTGCCTTTCTTTGGTAACGTGATGATAAGTGACGCGTCCAGGGAGTAGGCCATTCCCCGTTTCCCAGATTCTGTTGCATATTGTAAGTAACATGTCCACCATTGGATCTCCTCCTGCCTTGATCAATTCTGCCGGTATGTTGTCAACACCTGGCGATTTTCCTGCTTTCATTGATGATAAGGCTCTAATGATTTCATCACGTGTTATATTATCCTTGCTGTTATTTGTTGGTTCCGGCGCGACAAGGATTGATGGATTTCCCTCAGCGTTGTGCGAGTAAAGCTCGGAACAGTATTCTGTCCATCGTTGTAGTATCTTTTCATCATCGTTAAGACATTTACCGTTTTTGTCATGAATCGTTGTTGTCTTGGCTTGTTTCTTTCCGTTAGGTCCTTGACAATTTTGTAGGCTGCTTTGCTGTTGTTGTTTTTCAGATTATTATCAATCTCTTGGCATTGGTTGTCAATCCAAGTTTCCATTGCTGCCTTCATCTCAGTTTTAACCTTCTTGTTAGCATCATTGTACTCTCTTTTCCTTCTGGGTTGTTCTTTTTGTTTTTCAATTCCCGACGTTTGTCACAAAGTTCCAGAATTTCGTCGGTGACCCATGGATTCTTCTTCGGCCGATGTTGCCAAGCACTTCTGCTGCTGTTTCTGTGACAGCTTTGTTGAAGGAGTCGGTGAAGGATTCTATGTTGATGTCTTCGTTTGCCAGGACAAGTAGAGGTGCAAATTTTCCTCCAATATTTGCTTGAAATGCTTCCTTTATGTTAGGGTCTTTTAGCTTCTCCAGATTGAACTTTAGCCTGATGTTTCCTTTCTTTTTGTTGTTTTTGAGGCGGAGTGCGAATGTCATGAGGACCATTTCGTGGTCGCTTCCAATGTCTGCTCCAGGGAAGCTTCTGGTTCTGGCAATGTTGACACTCGATTGAAAGCGTTGTTTTACCATGATGTAATCGATTTGATTGTGATACAATCCTCCAGGACTATGCCATGTTATTCTCCTGGGCATCTTGTGTGGACCGAAGGTGTTCGTTATCTTCAGGTTGTTTGACTTTGCAAATTCCAGGAGTCTCAGTCCTCTCTCATTTGTTAGGGTGTTACAATAGGGTCCGCATGTGTCTTTCCAGTCTTTGCACGAGTCTTTTCCGATCTTAGCATTCCACTCTGAGAGGGGACGTACCCTTTGATGCTTGGCTGCTGCATCCTGCATATTGCATATTGCATGTGGGATGGACGGGCTCATTGGATCTCCTCTCACCTCCTAAACTCTCACATGTGGCTTCAAGCGCCATACCCCGGGACCTTGCCTCAGCAGGCATGCCAAACCATGTGAGGGGTAATGTTAACATGGCATTGCTGGGCGTAACCTCAAGTAGTAGGCGACCGGCCAAGGCGGATAAAGTTCCAAGATGAACCCAACGGCTACATGTTCAAGACCAAGGCGAGCCACCATGGAGGAGGATATCGGCTTTGGTCTGGCATGGAGAGGATGGGCTCCGCCATGCGTCACTGCCCAAGACACACCCATGAGAATGACAGCCAAAGATGACTCCATACCGGCTCGGTCGTCGCCCGGGACAACAAGGACCGCCTCTTCCGTCGACGGTCATCAGGGCGGAAGTGGAAAATATGCTACTGGTGGACCAAAAAACATCCGTACCAGGGATAACATCGTAATCGGCACATGGAATGTCAACACACTTAATGGCGCTGGAAGACTGGAACAACTGGAACACGAAATGAAGAGATATCGTTGGAATATCCTAGGGTTGTGCGAAGTACGCTGGGAAAATTTCGGAGAGATAAACACCCCAGAAGGCCACAAATTCTACTACAGTGGCAGGGAAGATTATCACGAACACGGGTAGGATTTCTAGTCAACAAGAACACAATCAATAGTGTAATGGCTTGCAGACCGGTCTCAAGTCGAACCATGACCTTACATCTGAGGGCAAAACCATTCAACATCACCATCCTACAGGTTATGCCCCACAGTCGGCTAAAAGCGACGAAGAAGTCGAAGAATTCTATGGCCAGGTACAGGAAGCGCTCGACGAAATACCAAAAAAAGATATCATAGTGGTACAAGGTGACTGGAACGACCATAAACAACAAATTAAAATAAAAGGTTTCCAAGTGAACGAAGAGGAAAAAGGAAAAAAAAGCATGATACGTGGAAAACAGGCTAATCCGTAGTCAAAATATTCGAGTAAGAGCAAACAACCAAGCAAAGGAACGAGAGGAGAGAGAGAGAGAGAGAGAGAGAGAGAGAGAGAGAGAGAGAGAGAGAGAGAGAGAGAGAAGAGAGAGAGAGAGAGAGAGAGAGAGAGAGAGAGAGAGACGAATACAGAAACTTTAATCATGATTAGGCCATGGCCCCTCATGAATGGGTGCATAATTATACAAAAACAATTGTCCAATCTGGCATTTGCGTATAAAGAATAACATCGTTCATAACACATTTTGCAGTAGTTTTGAGAGAGAGAGAGAGAGAGAGAGAGAGAGAGAGAGAGAGAGAGAGAGAGAGAGAGAGAGAGAGAGAGAGAGAGAGAGAAAAGGGGAGAGAGAGAGAGAGATACCGCATCTCTGGGTCTGAGGTTTGTCACATGCTGGTTACATGGGCACTGACCACCAGAGCATGTGGCGCCGCTCAGGCACAGATGAGATGTGTCTGGCAATTACGATTCTTGCGAAGCCCTTGGAATATAGGAGTATAGCAACAATAAGCCTGTAATTACAATAGCAGGAAGGAAAACGAGAAGTAGAAGTGTGTGTTTTGTGGGGTGATGTTTGGTTAGAGTAAAAATACATTGGATAGAACAATATCGTGGTTTTTCTGTTTGTTCCTTTGTTGAAAGTTGTGAAAAGATGTGAAGCGTTTTGATTGATTGTTTGTTTTTCAGATGCATCATTATAGGCAACAAATGACATTTTGCTTGTACTGACTTGGTATAAATAAAAAGAATAATACATAAAAATAATGTTGAAAACATTGGTCCATGAGGTCTTTTAAAATATCATTTTGTTATACAGTGACAGAAACCGCTATGATCTGCAAAAAAGAGAGACAATTTTGCCTTTCTTCTTTTACGAAAAAAGTCACAAGAAATAATTTGTAGTGGTATATGTCATTCCCCCCCCCCCCCCCCCCCCCATAGTCCTGTTATAAAGTGACCAAAGACGCAATCAACATCAACCAGATCATATCAGACCTGACAACATGGCACCACATAAACACATTGCAACACACACGTTGTTTTATTGTGTGCCAGTGTCTTGACACAGGAGTGACAAAGAACGTAACATGCACCACATAAACACATTGCAACACACACGTTGTTTCCTTGTGGGTTTCCAGTGTCTTGACACAGGAGTGACAAAGAACGTAATCATAAGCAACAGAGAACATTTAGGTCACTTTCTGCTTAAAAGTAACTTAAGAAAGAATCATCGACAGCAGAGGACAGTTGCGACGATGTTGGGTTGGAACGCGAGTCATGACACAACCATTTACAAGCAGTATGCTATTACACATCGAGATGAGGCATAATCATCACCACCACAAGTTGTTTGTCGAGTGTCATATACTATAGCCGCTTTTTTGTTTGTTAAAAAGCATAGAGAATTTCGCCGTCAGCTAGAAATGTCTTGCACATCTCCTTTTAGGCTTTGATCAACACATAACACCATCACGTACATACATTCATCATGTACATAACACAAACGCGCATTTACTGATTTTGATGACTGAAGTATGGTGTGTGGAACAG
>CM031624.1:55839413-55844413 GCA_018398815.1 Conus ventricosus | reverse complement strand
AGAGGAGAGAGAGGAGAGAGAGAGAGAGAGAGAGAGTAGAGAGGAGAGAGAGAGAGAGGGGAGAGGGGTCGAGGGTTGACTGCCAGAACCAAGTATCTCAATTTTCTGATAGTTTACAGGAGACGATTTTTAAACTTTCAGCTGCTGTAGCATCAAAACAAATTATGTAAGCGCCTCAAAACTTTTAGACAAAGTAAATCAATATCATTTCTGCTGAAAGCATTTTCTTGAACTTGCATTTATCACTTGTGTTAACACAATACGATTCAAACCATACAGAAGATACTTGTTTTCGACAACTGAAAGTGCCATGATCAAGGACAACCAGAAGCCAGTGTCTCAAAGATACGAGGCTTTGCCAAACCCGTACTGAAAGCTAAATAAGAATGTAGGTTTGTGGATTCTGGATTCAACATTAGAAAAGTAAAATTTTCAAAATGGAGTAATGATGGCGGCGAACGAAGTAAAATTTAGAAATAGAGTTTGTTTCTTACCGCTAATGACATTGACAAACAAAGCACATGACAAGACACGATGCATTTCAACCACTTGGGTCTTCTTCAGGCGAAAAAATAAATCATATTTAACATTTGGGACAGTACAAACATAGAACGAAAAACGAAAAAAAAGAACGAAAAATGACTCATCTGTTGTTGTCCATGTGGTGGGGAGAATAGACGGTAGGCGGAAATGACATGGGGGATTATGGGAGAGGAAAAGGAGGGGGGGGGGGGGGTGCGTAGGGGGAGGTGTGTGTGTGTGTGATATGATAGGGTTGTGTGTCTAGTTTATTGGATGGTGTGATATCTTTGTGATGGTTGTGGTAATGGTGGATTGATAATAATGGTAAAGGTGAAAAGGGGGGGGGGGGGGGAGGGAACTGAGGAAAAAAAAAAGGTTTAGGTGAATAAAATAAATGATTTCGTTGGGTGATGAAAGAGGTAGTGGTAGTTATGCGTGGGTAGTTGAGAAGGTGTGTGTGTAATGTTAGGGAGGGAAGGGGATGGAAGATAAAGGGGTGATAAGGTATGATAGGGGAGGGGGGGGGTGAGGTGGGAAAAAAAGAAGAGGGGGGGAATGGGGGAGGAGGGTAATGTGTTTGTGGGGGGGATGGAAGGGGGGCAAGAGAGGACAGAGCTCATATCTCATCATCCACTATGGGGTGGGAGGTGGGGGTGGAAGATTCATATAAATGGTGTTGTTTAAAAAAAGTGAACAATGCTGTGGGATGATGTTCATTGCAACAGGTGAAATAATGTGTTGGCATCAATATGCTGATGTTTGTTGAGAGAAGATAGCAGTGATCAATGAAAAAACAGGGTATCATGTGTTGCACACACACACACACACACACACACACACACACACACACACACACACACACACACAACACACACACACACACACACACACACCACACACACACACATACACACACACACAACAACACACACACACAAACACACACACACACACACACACACACACACACACACAACACCACACAACACACACTCACACACACACACACACCACAACACACACACACAACACACACACACACACCACACAGAGGGTGGGGGGATGGGGGGACCACATATGTGACATGTCAATGACATTTGCGGTTAAAAGGGGGAAGCAACTTCACATATTAGTTCCCAGAGTTAGCAAACATGACACAGGGGTGTTACTTCCCTTCCGGAAGTGACCCGGTTTGTTTTCAACTTTCAGTTTGGGTCTAGTTCGGGCTATTCGTTCTAGCCTTTAGTAGTTTATTATTAGTTTATTGGAGATATTGATAGTAATAATAAATAATTAGAGTAGTGTAGGGCTGTAAGTAGAGAGTAAGTACAAAAATATTTAAAACCTAAAAGGAAGCTACCATTCTGGGTGAGAGTTGCTAGCGATTGGTTCCCTCAAGAGAATTACATCACCGGTGCCAGACGCGTCTCTGAATTTTGGCGCCAGTCAGAAGGCTCCTGACCCCCTCAGATCAAGACGCACATCCTATCCCAGTCTGTCTGCTGCTCCAGCTAGCTCGGTGGGTTTTTTGTTTAGGTAGGGAATCTTCTGGGGGGGGGGGGGGGGGGGGGGGAATTTGAAACTGAATTGGGCAAACATCATCTTCAGCTCGCCCATTTAGTTAGGGACGTAGGATTCTTATCATTGTATGTCCTCATCACCTATGCCCCACAACAGCATTTGGGCAATAAAAGAACTGGAATTTGAAAACTCTCTCATGTGGTCATTGAACGAGAGATGTATAAGGGGGGAGTGACAAGCATTGACACAGGGAGCAAGTGACACACCCTACCTCCCCACTCGGTAAGATTTGGCGCTGCGAGCAGGATGGTGATGGGGACAAATAGAAGTTAAGGAAAAAAAATTCAGACTAGATAAACCCACCGAGGCTTCACAGACGACCGGGCCCCGACGATGAGACGGGAGAAGCCATACGGAGGGCCGTGATGAACGCTAGGGCTTGGAGACCCTAGGGAGGACCAGATGCTGGGTGAGGACCATCAGTCCAGGACAAGACGGCACACCGGCAGCCAAGACGAGGCAACACCACCAGCCCATGGTGACACACTTTGGACTTGCATTAACAAAAACCCAACAAATGAATTCTCTGTGGAACATTGATCTTTGGAAAATAATTTCTTTTCATGAGCAGGAAAGATGTGTGCCTGAGTGACATTTCCAGAGAAGGCAAATTTTGATCTTATGATTTTTTTTTAAACTTCAATTGAATATCCTATGTTCCCACAACTTGTGGACAGATGTGTGAGCCCTTAGCGAGTGGGTACACTTCATTATTGGGGTGTTTTGTTTTCTCTAGCCCCATAGTGCTCTCAAAGTCGGGGAGCAGTTGGATGCATTTGGCTGTATGGTTTTTGGTTTGGTTGTTTTTGTTTTGTTATTGGAATTGTTCTTTTCCTTTTCCCTTCTTTTATGAAAGTGTTGGGTATTTTTTTGGTGGGGTTGTTGTTGGTTGTAACATTCCAAGTATTTGGGTGTTGTACCATTGGTAGTATTTTTAAAAAACAAAGAAAAAGTAGTTGTCCAGATGTCGCAAGAGCGTGAAAAGCGCATCTGCATCCCCAACGATGCCTAACTTACAGGCAGAAGTTGGAAGATCCCAGGACTAGGGAGAGGGATGATGATTAGTGGTGGTCTTGGGGGGATGAGGAACCACAGCTCAGGCCATAGGAGCGGGTTCGTGGAGGAGGTCGAGAGCCTACGCAGAGGAAATGAACTCTCGGCCGCAGAACGTTGTGGTGACTGGGCCCAAACAAAAAAAAGTTAGAAAATTCCACGGGGAGCCAGAAGTAGATGGAGGGTACGTAGTGGAGGATTTTATAGAGGAGGTTAGGGTATTGCAAGAGGGAAGGAAAACAGTTGGTCGAAGAAGATGCATTGGTAGGTCAGTTTGTAGAAGGACTCCGCGACAAGAGCCTGGCATTTGACCTGAAAAGGCAAGTAAAAAGGAGCATGCCATCTTTCGCAGAAATTAGAGAAGAAACTCTAGAGTGGGAGGAAATGAAGGGGGGGACCAGTTAGTAGCCGTATAGCAGGTATTGGGGCAGTAAGGAGTCAGCTTTCAGAGTTGGAGAGGGCCAAGAGGAGCTGAGACAGGAAAACATGAGCTTGAGGAGAGAGTCAGAGGCCATGGGAAAGCTCCGACTCAGACGACTCGGACGATGAGGAGACGTGGCCAAGGAGATCAAGAAGGGCGAATGCTGGGGTGCATTCAAACCCTTACAGATTACCTCAGGTGGTCAAACATTGATGTTTTGTTGTTTCATAGTTGATTTTTTTTTTTTTTTTTTTTTGTCGTTGCTACCAGTGGCTCAGGGTCTACAAGTGCTGAGGTTGTGCTTGTTTCATGATGTTTTCGGCTGTACAGCAGGAGGCCATAACAGTTTGGTCTTTTTGGTGTCGTGTTTAATATTCCACAAGAGAATGCTGATATAGGCATATATATATATTTTCATGATCTGTTTCATTTTTCTAATACCAACACTTGGAAGAGGTAAAGTTGCATTTTCCAGGGATTTCTGGTAGCAACTATAACCTTGTATTTTGGTAATGAGGACCTATGGTTTTGCGTTCTCTGAGTGCGGTTTGGGTGGTAGGTGAGTGTAGTCCCTGGTGAGTGGGATCTGTTTATGCAGTGTGCATTGGTATTGGGGTGTCGTGCCGTAATCACCAGATTTGTTGGCTTGTGTTCAGGGGGTACAGATAGTTGGTATTTATATGTTTGTTGTTTGGTTGACATAGGATTGAGTGTCCTCAGGAGCGGACATTTCACAGTCGGGGAGAGTGTGACATGTCAATGACATTTGCGGTCAAAGGGAAGCAACTTCACATGTTAGTTCCCGGAGTTAGCAACTAGACACAGGGGTGTTACTTCCCTTCGGAAGTGACCGGTTTGTTTTCAACTTTCAGTTTGGGTCTAGTTCGGGCTATTCGTTCTAGCCTTTAGTAGTTTATTATTAGTTTATTGGAGATATTGATTAGTAATAAAAAATAATAGAGTAGTGTAGGGCTGTAAGTAGAGAGTAAGTACAAAATATTTAAAACCTAAAGGAAAGCTACCATTCTGGGTGAGAGTTGCTAGCGATTGGTTCCCTCAAGAGAATTACATCACCGGTGCCAGACGCGTCTCCTGAATTTTGGCGCCAGTCAGAAGGCTCCTGACCCCCTCAGATCAAGACGCACATCCTATCCAGTCTGTCTGCTGCCTCCAGGTTGGTGTTTGAAATGACTTTTATTTTCGGTTAAGATGTGTTGAGTAGTTTAGGGGTTTTGTTTGGGAACCAGCCAATGTTGAGGAAGGTAGTGCCAGAATTATCAGAATGATCAGGGTTGAGAACGTTCTGGCTAGTAATTCTCCCGGACGCGATGTTTTCTTTTTGTGTGGTAAATTGTTTATTTACTTTTTGGTTGTGTACATTGTCCTTGTCATAATAATTTTGAGCCTACTAAGAAGCTGGGTT
>CM031624.1:55821913-55834413 GCA_018398815.1 Conus ventricosus | reverse complement strand
TGCGTTAAGAACACACTTTTGTTTTGTTGGTTTATATAGATGTGCATCTTTTTTATAACTATTTAAAAACTATTTTAAAAATGGAACCATTTAAATACAACGAAAGCGCCACTTACAATGTAGGAGCGTTTTATAACCCCAAATCTTTGGACTTCAGCAATTTAACCATTGCAGTAGATGAATATAATGGCTTCCACGTTAGACTTGTAAACCCACTAACTAGATATTTAAATCCGCCAATAAAGAATGATAGAGTGCCATCAGCATGGTCATCCCACCCTATGACGTTTTACCAGAATCAGTTAAATTTTGCTGTTTACTGCGCAACTACTGGCTGTGGGGTATCATATGCAAACCATTTAAACCATCCCAATCTTTTAGTAAGGTCAGTATATAACTTTCATGTTTATTACCAGTACAGACGCATACTAACTGAACTACAAGTAGCCCTCCAGCGACAGCGCGTTTAATCCATTCAACAGCCCAATGGACAATAATGCATATGAAAGAATCTGCAACGAATTTAACATTAATCCTTCAACTGACTTTAGACAAAAGTTAGACCGCAATCATGGGTTAGGCACATTGTATTTGTAGGGCACAAAAGAGAATATACTTATGACTACTGGCCTGGCCACACCTCTTTTCAACCAAACACACAAGTTCGATTGGGATTCATAGAACAAAAACATCCTAATGCCTGGGCAACATTTATCTTAGATAAAAGTAAAGGTCTAACAATGCCAGGCGTGCAAAGACTTAATGACTCCATAAGGACATATATTTGGTGTCTATTAGGAGCACAAGCACAGACTAAGTCTAGCATAGTAGATCAATCTACAGGCTTTGATGCCAGAAAACAATTTCTAGCCAATTTAGAAGATGCTATTAACTCTGCTGTTGATTTGCCTGCCAGCATACAAAGGTATCAAGACGTTCTTGCACATGCTAGCTCAAAGGTTGACTTTGTTGTAGGCCATGGATTATACATGCTGCCCTCTGACCTTAGACTGCAGATTGGCATGATACAGAATTATAACAATGAAATCCTCATAGCTGGAGACGACCAAAACTTAGGACACAATCAAGGCTTAAAACACAAGGCCCGCTCCATCCATTTAAAAAAAAGTACCTAGCCCTGAAAAAGCGATCCAGTTATAAGCGCCCCACAGCCAGTAAAGCAGTCCAGAAAGCACGCCACCTGTTAATCTGCTCACACTGACAGTCACACTAGCGAAAAGACAGCCCTTGTTGTATTTTTAACTTTTACTGGATTAGCCATACTTTATTTCACTAAAATTAATCCAGCAGCTAGCACTCCTAACGTCCACAGATGGTCGGCCACATAACCAGCTACCTTACCTATAGTAGACAAACCCAACTAACAACATTGCCTATTATGCCAGGCAGGGCATCAAGTGCTTAGCTGCTAACTTCTTTAATAGGTTTGCTAGATGATGCAATTGTTTTCTAATCCAACTTTTACCAGGTTGAGGCGTTGGAGGAGCTACTGGGCCTGTTGGCGCACTGCCTGTTAAAGCATAAACGAGTGTATAGATAGCAAACCCCAACGGCCGTTAATATACTAACTATTGTAATCCCCTGTTCCTGAACAGAGTCCTTATTCTTTCAGCTAGCGTAGTGTTTTCATAAAGTATTCTGTTTATAGTTTCTCGTATTCTGCTTGTTTGTGATGCTAGCTGCGCTCTGTTAGTAGACAGCACTTCTAACCTGGCCGCCCTTTGTAGCATTAAATCTTGTATTTTCTGCTGTATTCTAGCCTTTTCTTCTCGCCCTAAATTGTTATCATCTGCATCAGCCAGTTTATTTTTTTCTTCTTCATCTCTCTATCCAAACTCACCAAGTTTTCGCTAAATTGTTTGTTAGTTCACCCCTTATTGTCCGTAAGCCTCATTAAGCCCCAGGATTTCACGCATAGGCAATGGAGAATCTTCAATTGTTTTTAACTGTGTTCCTCATTAAAACTGTTTCAATTTCTGCTATTAGTTCATCTGCTGTTCGATTTAATTCTTCAAGAGGTATGTTTTGTATTTCAGATTGTGTTGGCAACTCTTGGCCCAAGTTCTGTAAAAGACTAACAGCTTCAGATCTTAATCGTCAATAAAGTTTAATTGCCTTTGGTCAACAACAGGGAGATCTCTAAGAATTGTGGCCCTGCTTAAAAACTGGGTTGGGTCCGGCTTTGCTGTAAGCCGTACACTCTTTCCTTACCGGTTCTTACATACAAATGATTATTTTTATCTGTTGAAAAATCAGAAACCCTAAGTGCTTCTGGCTGCTCTCGCCCATATGGTCATATAACGATTCAATTCTATCTAGCAATCGTATTTGACTTAAACCCTGCTCCTTGGCCTGCTGCTGCTCCTTCAAGTTTCTTCCTGCAATGAAGGCCCCAGTTCTGTTTCATCTTCTTCTTCAATACGATCAATTGCGTCAAAATCTTCAGCCATATTTTTTATTTATATTCTTTTTTGTTTTATAAAAAATGAACTCATACGGTTGTGACCTCGATCCATACAGAAAAGAGAAGGAACCCCATGGCGTAAAAGGTATAAGACAGACTGTAATTAGTGTAAATACTCCATTAACAGTTCAGCCTGAACAAACTTTAATAGTCAAGTTCCCGATCTTGGCGCCGATGATGTTATAATGCCAGGCACGCTAAACTATCATTCAAAATAGATATTAAATCGACAGATCCTAATGCTAGTGTTGTTGCTAATTTAGGCAGGGCTATCGTTAACGTATGGCAATTAAACTGGAGGGCAGAGAAGTCTTTGTACTAAGAGAGGCAGATATTTTTACCCTCTATTCTGATCTATGGCTGCCTAAAAAAGAAAGGAAAAGAGAAAGTTTATCAGGGAATACAAGGGCCAAACGGCCTCAAGCACAGGCTTAAAGCGGGGGATGCAAAGAATGATGTTAAAGATGAGGCAGTAGCAGAAGCATTTGGCAACAGATTCTGCATTCCTCTAGATTTTGAGCTGTTAAAGACGCATATGCCATATTACCAAGGCGCACTAAAAGAAAACTTACTTATGATCTGACATTTAATCCTAGCGATTCTGTTGTTATGTCTGAAGACCCCTTAGCTAAATACACAGTTAGCGACATTTCTCTTGAGTTTGATGTTGTTACTAACCCGGACTGGCTAGAACAATCTTAACCCAGTATAAAAGTTAAAACGGTTATTTATTATGAAAACGTTATACACGCCATTACAGAAAATAGAAACAAGCGAGACACTCTTTGGAACATACATCTAAATCAGTCTTTGAAGTCTTTAAAAGGAATTTTGTTCTTGTTTACTGAAGGAACAACTCGTTTTCATAGAGAATCAGAAGCGTTTTATAATCCAAAAATTGAGAAGGTTGACTGTGTAATAAATGGCAAGTCTGATCAGTTGTATTCGGGACGCGGGCTTTTACCTCACCAACACTTTGATGAAATAAGAAAGTTGTTCGCTGGAGGTAGGCAAAGAGATCCTGCGTTGATCGTGTATGAAAAAAATTTCGCCTTTTGATGAAAGACTCGAAACTACTTAATAACCAAATATGGGCTGTGGTGGATTTTAGACCCAAATTTGAAAACAGACTTTTTGTAAGGGGAAAAAAGGGCAGGGAAAGGGGTTTAAAAAAAAAATATTCACAAGAAAGAGCGGAAACGGCCCAATAAAAATGAATTTTTTATGGTTTGTGATGTCAGTTAAACTTGAAGAAAAAGGCTAAAAGACGACTTTTTAAAAAATGTAGAAGAAATATTCAAATAAAAACAGTGGTAGCTTGACGTTTCTTCCTAAAGATCCGCACTGTTTCTTATCTGCGGGTTTTATGGGTGTGGGGAAAATGTCTTTACTTGATTTGTTACAACAATATACAGGTTTCTTACGGACTTTTTAAATTTTTTGCACAACTTTAAAGCACAAAAAAAGGGCTTACAAAAAAGGAAGTTTTTTTTTGGAAAAGACGAAAATTTTTAGTTGATCCTAGCGATAAACTAGCGAGTTTTAGAAATTTCTTTAGATATTTGAGGGAAAATAAAAAGCTGTTTATTTTTGATGACTGTTCGGTTTTAAGAAGGGCATTTTTAAAAAAAAAAAAGCTTGTCAAAACTAGCCCTTTTTTGGGCCCCCCACGCATTAGTTTATGGTGGCTCTTAACTCAAAAATACAAAAACTGTTTAAAAAATTTGTGAGTTAAAATCGGTTGTATTATTTTAAACGAAGGGCAAAAATGTTTTGGAATGTTTTTAAATGAAAATTATATAATAAGGGACAAAGATGGTTTAAAAAAAATAAAAGAGCAGTTAGAAAAATCTAAGCACGCTAAGCTATGCTTACGGACTGACCCCCCAGTTTAATACGTTTGTTTATTGTAGATTGTTATTTTGATTGCCTATAACAATTTGTTTATATTATAATTTTTATATTATAAAAAGAATGTCTAGTGGGCCAGAATCAAAAGCGGAGCTAGCTCCTAAATGCACTGCAGTAGAGTTAAAAGACCTAGCAGACACAACTGAGTTTGATCTAATAGGGGTGCCAGGAAATGTTTATGGATTTGAATACACGGATGACGGGCTTCCAAACTAACAGAAATTGAAGACAAAAAAAGACAGCAGTATCCTACCCTAGAAGAGATAAGAAATTTAAGGGCAAACGACTTTGGCAAACATAAATACAAACTTCATAAAAGAGAGAATGCTTGGGCGTTGCTTCCTGAAATTGCTTGGAATTTAAAGTTTGAACTACGAAGCCCCAATGTATACAATTGATAAGAAAAAACATTTTAGAAAGGCTTTGAATGCAGGGCCCTATCTTGTTAGCCTAGTTCCAGGAACACAACAGAAAAAACAGATTGAAATAACTATGTCGTGATTCTGAATATATGCTACAGAGAAAGAAGTCCGCTGAGTGGGGAATGACACCGTCTGCTTAGATTTACCCCACCGTTATTGTCACTGCCTAGGCAAAATGACGATGCTTTTTCGCCTTATTTATTACTCCGAGGGAGGGTGAATACTAGTTTGCCAGAACATACGTTAATCAGAGGTATACAAATAAAGGCTGAAAACTTAGATACCCCTCTTAAGCTCAGTATTGCAATTACTTAAAACGGAGACAAAATAAACACCCATGTATCATCTGACAAGGTGTACTGTGCAGTTGACAAAGACAAACTAACAGTACTCGACTTTATCTCAATAAGTATGTTGATTTTATGTGCGTTTTACTCTGTAACTGAGACTGACAGAAGGATTTAATAAAAGTATGTGCAAGATTAATTAAAAAAATCCTCTTATTTAAAAATGAAGGTTCAACAGTTTTTAGATTAAAGCAAATAAAACTGAACTTCAAAAGGAAATAGACAGCGACTTGGCTAATTATAAGGGTTAACTAAAGAAATATGCTACAGCCATTAAATACTCTTTCTTATGTAATTACTGCTCATCCCCTAGCTAGCGTAAGTGCGGGATCTACGTTGGGCCGTTTTAACCATCCGGCGTTGGAGCGCCAGCCATCTTTAGCATTAGGAGGTCCTTGGGTTAGGTTTAGGCGCCATGTCTAGTGCATGTATGTGCCGTTTAAAAAAAAATAACATCCTAAATTACCAAAAGCACACTGCCATTGTGGCTCTAGCATCAGCAAAACTTTTGTTCATTAAGATTAGAATAAGCAAATCATTACAGGAGAAAAACATTACAGACGAAGAATTTCAGAAGCTTAAGGCGACGGCGAAGATTACAGACCGACAAGAAAATTGAACATCAAAATGGAGTGGAGAAAGGCGTATTACTTCACGGAAACCAAGGTAGACACTGATGCAATTAAAACAGAACATTGAAAATCAAACACACGATCAGTTAAAAACCAAAATAGGATAAAAATGGTTTCAGGCTTTAGCAACCTAGACTGAATGACTTACCAGTTCTACCATCACGTCACAATAAATTGAATTGCAATCCATCCCCGCCACCATTGATTCCACTTGTTCGCGGCCTACACAGTGCTGAGCCACTGATTCACTCGTCCGCTTAGCTGAAATATTGATCGCGCCCAGAGCCGTCGTCAGCTTCAGACATGCGCACTCACAAAAGTTTCACTGTATTTCCTGTTAAAAAAAACGTTTTTTCGCAAGTAGTTGTCCTAATTCTTCTTTCTGAAAATTTTGTTCCTACGGAAATACGAGACAGAAAATCCCACTACAGCGCATGGTGCTAGGCCTAATCAATAACATAATGAAATCGAAACAAACATTAGGGAGTAAGCATGTGCTAAACCTTAGTGAATACAAAAACATGGATGAAAACCTCCGAAACAACATTTGTAAGTGCTCATGTGCCAAATATAAATTAGATAATTAAAATTCCTTGATATGGACGCACCTTCCTCCTCCTCCAAAGCCAGCCTTCTACTAGCCAACCGTTAAACAAGAATCCAACCTTCAACTAGCCAACCATCAACTACCAACCATCAACTAGCCAGCCTTCAACAAGCGCGACTCGTGTGTTTCGCTTTTTAGAAAGTGTTGCGACAGATTCGAGTATTTCAGCCTCTTCTCTAAAGTATGCCTTTCCAAAAGAAAAACGAATTCGTAGATTAAAAGAAAAAAGTAAGGAAGCAAAAACCAGAAATACGCGGACCTTTACAAAAGAAGTAAGGGCTACAGAGGTGCAGATAGACAGTCACTCAAGAATTATCTACTTCGTAAAAAATTTGGCGATGATACTGATCTCAATCTGCAGTCCGACTGAAGGCATAGCGCCGTCGATAAGTGGAATATTGGCTGTGTAAGAGGCCGCATGGGTAGTTATTTGATTTTTATTACCACCCCCCCCCCCCCCCCCCCCCCTGTCACTACGCCTTGCCAAGTGTGTGTGCTGTGTTGTAATGTCCTATAAGTGGGTGTTATTGGCGTGTGTGGGCGATGAAGTTTTGCAGATTTAATTTTATTTATTTATTTATAAAGTGACTGCCGAACTCAGTGACAATCTGATTTAAAAGAAATTTAATGAACAATTGAACGAAACAATGAAGACTATAAAACATTGATTTTAGTGAATTTGGCTTTGAGAATGATGTAAACAATATAATAAAGGATAACAGTGAACTAAAAACTATTTAACGAAGCAATCAAAGAAAAAACATTGACTGTAGTGATTCAGAAAAAGCTATAAATATTGGCGGTGTTTATTGAAGGCTAACATGCCTTGAAGTGTTTGCGGCACTTGGGCGAAGAAATAGAAAGCGCTATTTTTTAAACTTAGTTTTATTTACATTATTTTTTAATCTACCTAAATAAAATTTGGAGTTAAAAAATGAGCCTCCCAAAACGTCTGTTTGAAAAACGCCAGCCAGCGCACTGTGAAAGCAGTGACAAACAATTAATCAATATGTTTAGCGAAGTAGAACATGAATATTATTAACCAAACAAACGTTCAAGAAAGTCGTATCACACGCCATCTCTAAAAATCCCAGAGTCTCCTTCAAAATGGAGCCGCCAGTAAAAGTGTTTGTTACCGGATTTTATTGATTATAATAACGCCTGATATGTAATCAAGCATCTGGGTTTCAACTAAACAGAAAGAAGTTCTTAGCTATCACGTCACGACTTTTAAACACTGACTGGGGGGGGCTGAACATACAATTCTTACACAGTTTAACCAATGCAAGGTTGAAGAAGCAAAATTGCGTCGGTTCTCTTCGGCTGGTCTGAAGGGACAGTCTGAAGATCCAATTAAGACAAACAAAGTTCTATCCTATAGTTGGTAAGTCTCACCTTCCTCTCCCAAAGAGTTAGTTATTAAAACGAGCAGTGCCATAAATCATAAACATATCCTGACAACATGTGTTTTAAATGTGGTGTATTTTAGCGCATTTACATCCTGATAAATAAAGAACGCAGAAAGAGTTTTCCAATTATGGAACAATATAATGCAAGAGAGCTGAACAATGAATAACATAAACTTTCCATAAGATAGAAAGTATATCTCAGTTTGAAGAGCAAAACAAACCAATCACCGTAATGCATAACAAATGGTCTGTAGAAGCCCGATCTAGTGCCTCTAAGGGTTCTAGCCCAACCTCCCCCCTTTAGGTGAATCACTTAACAAGAAGCAGTAGACCATGATCTGTTTTCAGATAGTACCAAAGGTCCATTATGTAATATCTAGAACAATAAGCAGACTTAATGGCCTATTCACCAAGAACATGCTAAGAAAGAGTTTGTATGAAGTTTTGCTTAGAATCCTTACTATAAAAGCAGCTGCCGAAACATAGAACCTTTGTAAAGGTTTTGTAGACTGGAAACCACACTCCTCACACCTAAACCAGGGTCTAAAGTTAGTTTTAAGAATGTACACAAAATGCAGATGAGTCCCGTACGGTATTTTTCTATGCCTACTTTGAAACGCTCTTACCGACAGTCTATGGCCCCCGCAACAGCGAAGAACAAAAAAACCAACCTATTAACCCACCATAGATCTGGTCTTATGCGTTTATTGTTGTTAGTCAAGACGGTCCACACACAACACCCAATTTACAGAGGCCCCCCGCAGCTAGTAGATTTTTAGAGCAGGATGAAACAACTTCAGCAATCAATTAATCCAACCAACTAAATATTTCTTTCAGACATTGTTATGACTCCTGAAGACCAAAGAAACTATGACACATCTACCACTGTTGATTTGCACTAAAGATTATTAGGCCCAAACGCAGTAAGAACCACGATCACATTACTACTGGAAAGTTCATAGGGCAGCAACCAACAATTGTAATCTCAGCTTAAGGTTGACCCTAGAGCCATGGAAACTGCTATCTTCTTTCATAACTTACGAGGCTACGATTCTCATTTTATCATGCAAGCATGACATCTGAATATAAGAGGGTTTACCTGCATTGCACAACTTCAGAAAAATACATGACTTTTACCTCTTGAACAGTTCATCCTTATTATGACTCTGCCCACATCTGATGGCTAGTTTAGATAAGTTAGGCGGGATCCTACAAACTTCCAATCACTAGACAATACTTTGACCCATCTTTAGTGCGTAAAGGCGTTTATCCTTAGTTAATACATGAACTCTTGGGATAGGTTTTGACGAAGACTTTCCTCCCCCTAAAGTTGCTTTCTTTTCTAGTCTAGAGGCAAAGACTAACTGACTTCTGACTATGAATACGCCCAGAAAGCCTGGGCAGAATTACACTGTGAAAGAATGGCGTGATCACGATCATATTTCATTGCTGACGTAATGTTTATGATGGCAGACTCTTTCAGAATTACCAGAACTATAATGCATGAAACATTACAGCTAGACACACACATTACATCTCTAGCCCAGGCCTTTCTTGGGATGCTTTCTCCTTAATAGACTACAAACATCCCGAATTAATGACTTAGATGATCTGATCTACCCACACTACAGATAATTGCGAAGACGGGCTGAGGGAGGTATTAGCATGCCCACATCTTTACCTGCAAAGCCAATAACAAAATATTTAGATGAGTATGAATCCCACTAAACCATCCCACTATCTAATGTACTTAGACGCTCGCAATCTTTATGGGTGGCCATGAAGTTCAACCGCTTCCATTAACGCAACTGTAAGAATGAAAAAGGCCTCACGATGTTTAACACTGTGTTAGCATAACACCTGAAATCCAGCAGGACAAATCTTGGAAGTAGACTAAGAATATCCCTAAGAATTACACGATCTCCACAACGATGACCCCCTCCGCAGAAAGATTAAAGATGAGTCCTATCGACCCGCCTAAACTTTTTTCCCAATCTTAACACATAAAACTAAATATGTGTGCCATTACAGACTGTTACAGTTTTTACCCTAAGACACGGATTAAAGTTGACAGCGTTTTCACAGAATACTTAGTCTTGACCAAGAGGCCTTTTAATGAGGCCATTACAGCAAGAAAGATACTGATCTTAGAACCCAAGCACTGACCGCTTCAGAAAAAGACTTTTTTTAAAAACTTAGGAACAACAGCCTTTTTTGGCAAAACTCTGAAGAACGTACCCAATCGTAAAGAGTTTTAAATTAAGTTACAAAGAAAACCAAGCAATTAATTTTCCCAAAACCCTAACAATCAAGACTTTAAAGATTAAAACGACAGCCTGGTTGGCTTTTATGATAAAGAAAAAAGATTTAATTGGGGACAAGCCGTGTTTTTTGGGCTTTACCGTATTAAGTTGTCAAAGTTATTGAGTTAAATTTCTTACACTACTTTAAAAACCAGACCCGAATAAAGAGTACTGACACAGACACGGACTTTTTTTATCTAGACGTCCCAACGAAGATTTCTAAAAGGATTAAAACAAAAAGCTAAAGGTTGATGGGGGGTATACACATTACTACCAAAAGGGCCCGTCCTTACTTTCAACTGTGAACAAGAAAGTTATTGAAAAAGGATGAACTAAATGGACAGTTACAAAAAAATTTTTGGTTTTTGCGGTCAAAGAGTTAGCGGCCAGCCAATTCTGTAATAAGAAGTAAAGGTATAAGTAAAAAAATTTCAAAAAAAAATACTCACGATAACTAAAACAACCTTTTTAAAAACAAAGTATTTCATCACACAATTTAATCACGCTCTACCCTCCATCAAAAACACAACTCTTAACAAAAATCACTGTCCTAACAAAAACAGAGAACTACTCAATCCGAGTTTTCATATGCTGTAGGACAGGGGAAAATTTTTAAAATTAACTGACAGATTTGGGCAATACAAATTTAAAAACCCACATACTTACAACAGAAGTTCCTTTTTTTGCAGAAGGCGTTCTTCTTTTTTACGTGGGGCTTGGGGCTTTTTGTTAGTATGGGTTAGGTATTTATATGCAAAAAAAACCACCAACAACAGCAGCACACCAGTACATAAATACTCTTTTTTGTTTTGTTTGTGTTTTCCCAAATTTGGTTTGTTTTTGGGCGGCGGCGATGTTTTAACTATCAAATAATTTTTTTTTTTTGGGGGATTGGTTTGATTTTCCATTTGTTCCATTCAGCCATTTTAAACCCCCCCCTCAACACTCCAGATTTTTAGGCTTATAACATTACCACTTGCGGTCATTCACTTGGGTACATTCACTTTTCCTGGGGATTCTCCTGCGCGTCTTCTTCCCGATCGCTTTTTTTTTTTATTGCGATTAAATTGAATAATCAAAATTAATTATTAAACGAATTTAACCCCAGATAATGCAAAACATAGTCCCAAATTTGTAATCAGTCACATGCAAAAGTTTTTTGGGGTTTTTTAAAACCGGAAACTTTATAATCGTATTTTAAATCTTCTTCTAATCAACGGCCCATCTTTCTTTCTAACTTAGCAATATACTAATCTTTTTCTGCCCACTGACTAACCATTTTTTTTCCCAGCTGTGCTTCGTACCTGGCGAGTACTTTTTAATTCTGAGTAACAATTGTTGAATCTTTCAAATCTTAGTTCAACACCTAAATACTGTCTAGTTTTTTTTTCCCCATGCAGCCAAAAATAATCTTTCCTTATGGCATGGCTGCTGAGAGTCTGCTTGCCCTCGCACTTAATATTCATCACAATCCATTTTTAAAACAAAAAAAAAATAAATACTTTTAAAACCAGATTTTTTTAAACGGTTAAAATTTTCAGTGCCCCCTTTTTTGGGGTTTTCTATTTAACCCTTCAAAATGTTTGTTTGGGAAAAAAACCCCCAAAGGAAAAAGAAGATTTGCCCCAAAAAAGTTGCAACTTTTTTTTTAAAATTTAACAACAAAAGAATCTATTAAAAAGCCAAAAGACAGCCTTTCGCAAGATTTTTTAATTGTTTTTTTAGTTAATAAAAGATGAGTGAAAAAAAGATTATCAAACGATTACCACTCTGCTGTAATTAGCGGCCTTAGTATAGGCTATAGTGTGTTAGCAAAAAACATGTTTAAAATGAAGCCAGCAGACCTAGGAAGGTTAGACATTGAGGATGTTGTTAAGGTTATAGTTGTAATTACTGCAGGGATTGCGTCAAAAGACTTTCTTGTTACACAGGGGATTATACCAGAAAATGTTAGTTCATAGAAAGATTAATTCATAAGAAAATAATTTATAAAAAGATGGCGGGAGTAGTTATGATGGTAGGAGGAGCTATTGTTAACGCTTTAGCCTTCTCTGGAAGCAATTATATGTTTAGTAAATTGCGGTCCGATGAAGAGAGAGAACGTCATAACAAGGCAATGGAAGATTTAGCTAAGGCAAGAGACGCTTATGAGAAAAGGCGAATTGCTCACTTAGACTTTATAATAAAAAGTTAAGAGAACAGGACATGCAGAGCACACATTTACAGACGTTGATGAGGCAATGAATGAGTATTACTTAGTGACAGGAAAGAAGTTTCTAACATCGCCACCGCCAGAACTGTCTCACTTTTATGAACCACCAGAAGAACAGAAAATAGCAGAAATTGGTTTTATTGTGGGTGCTATGGGAGCAATCTATATTCTT
>CM031624.1:55791913-55811913 GCA_018398815.1 Conus ventricosus | reverse complement strand
AAACAGCAACGTCGGGTCGGCGATCATGTGACGCATTCCGTCGTGACGCAACTTGCGTCCACAGACGCAAAACTGGACGTCGGAACACTACACGACAGACAAACTCGCCAGAGACGGGTCGTAGCCCGTAAGCGCTAGTCTGTAATAATTGTATTCTTGGCTTTTTTTAATAAGAGGATTACGTGAGGAAATCTTTGTTTCATTTTCCAATTTTTCAGTGTCCCCAGCCACTGTCTCTGTCATGATGACGTGGAGAAGCTGACCGCCAGGTCACTAGTGCATGTGTACTGAAAAGGGCCTCAGGATTCTCTGTCGTGACGACGTGGAGAAGCTGACCGCCAGGTCAGTAGTGCATGTGTACTGAAAAGGGCGTCAGGATTCTCTGTCGTGACGACGTGGAGAAGCTGCCCGCCAAGTCAGTAGTGCATGTGTACTGAAAAGGGCCTCAGGATTCTCTGTAGAGAACAGCATTTTACCAATTCTAACTCACTTGCTCTACCACCGAGTTTTTTGGGCGAAAGTGGCCTAAAAGCCGCCTTTTCCTGTGGCGGAAGAGAGAGAGACAGACAGACAGACAGAGAGTGGGCAGACACACACACACACACACACACACACACACACACATCTTTCTCTTTCTCTCTCTCTCAAAAAAATGACATAAAACCCGCACACTTCTTCTTCTAATTTTTACTACAAACTTTGTACACAGACAGGCAGAACGGGGCGAAACGATCATTAAATTTACGGCTCGCGGCATTTTGCAACCAGGCCCCTCCCTGCGCTGTGAAACAAAGACACTCGCTGGGTTGCACAACATTGCGTCAAAAAATGATTTGGAAAATTCTGATTGCCACGTGGCCCCGATGAGGCTGTCACGCGACACGACCGGGTTCGCATGCTTGGGATCTGGGGAAAGAGGTTGTTTTTTTCGCGCCTTGTGTGCCCAGGGGTTTTTTAATTGTGTTATTTTAAAAGGCTAAACGTTAAAAGAACAGGTTTGTGATTCGGACCAAAAGTTTTATTTTAACTTTGGGTTAAGTTTTGTTGAAAGAATTGGCGAAGCATGTTGTAAACCCGGAAGATTGTTTTTTTTGAAAACAAAAAAAAGTAACTAACGTTTTGGAAAAGAACGACTACAAAAGGTTGTTGGCTAAAGGGAAAATGAAACAAGATTAGCCAGTTTTGATACGTGTTTGACTTTTGAGAGTGGCTGCATTGTTGAAAGTTGGCCCAAAGCAAAAAAAACCATCACGCGTTGATTGTTGGGAGCGGCTGGAAGCAAAAGCCATTTTAAAAAACTGGCTTTCTTTCAAAGGGCGGAGGAAACACGGGGATTGTATGCTAAAAAAAAAAATTTTGAAAATTTTTTGCTTTTCCCCCCAAGAAAAAAATGTTCCCATTTTGTATTAGATTGAGATTTTTACTACGATTCAGTGTTCATGTGGGGCAAGCTGATCTGTGTATTAAGATGTGTATACTTTTCTATTTTTTAAATTCAAACCCAGCATTTCCCTTAAGTGTCCCCTTTCAACTGAATGGCGTTTTTCGAATGTTCTTTTCAAAACAGATGGGTAGCAGCCTTAGACTCTCCCATTTGGGAGAGGAGTAGTGTGTACCCAGCACTATTTCTTTAAAAAATGCTTCAAAATACAAGGGGGGTTACAACTACTGGCGATTTCAAGCCTCCCCCTCGTCGCCTCCCCCCCCCTCCCCCCAGGCCTTGCTGACCTTCTTGCTCCCGAGTTGGCCCCTTTGATAGCGCTGTTGCTAATTATAATAGCCCAACCCGCACGCTTTTGGCTTTTTTGGAGCCATCTTGTTTAGCGTGGTTCAAAAATATAGAAACGATCAGCAGATCGGTACCCAATCTTGCGCCTGACGGGGTTTCTAAAAAAACCCCGATTCCCCCAAAAAAGCCCCTCACTCCACCTGCACACCACACCCGCTGATGGGCAGCCATCTTGTGCTCTGAGTGGTTCTAAATAGTAACGTCAGCATGTGGGTCCCATTTGAAACCCCAACTTGCTGCTCTGGTACGCGTAACCGCCGCATGATTGGCAGCCATTTGGCCGACGTGGTTCTAAATATAGTACGATCATGCTGATCAGCCTCTTCCCAACCCTACCTGGCAAAACTTTCTTCTGAAAAAATGCTTAACTCTGCCTTCATTTTCCTACAAGCACTGTCCGTCTTTTGTGTGTTTGTTTGTTGTTTGTTTGTGTTTGTTTGTGTTGGGGGGGTTTTGTCCTCCCCCCCGCACGACGCCCCCCCCACCCCACCCCCACGCACGTCCCCCACCCCCACCCACGCACGCACTCCCCCCCACCCCCACCCCACGCACGCCCCCCCCCCCCCACCCCCCCGCACGCCCCCCCAACCCCCACCCCCGCAGCACGTTCCCCCCCCCCCACCCCACGCACCCCGTCCCCCCCCCCCCACCACGCAGCAGTCCCCCCACCCCCCCCCCTGTGTACAACACACACACCCCTACCCCAATCGCCCCAAGTTCTTAATTAAGTTTTTTTAAGTTTTTAATTAAGTCCCCCCAAGTTCAAATTTAAATTTTTTTAATTTAAATTACTTAAAGTTTTTAAAAAGTTTTGTTTAAGTAACGTCTAAGTTCTTGATTAAGTCCCTCAAGTCAAACTAATCCCCTTTAAGTACAACCAAGTTTTTTATTCAAGTACAAGCTATGTTTTTATCTTAAATAGAAATGCTAATATAGACACAACGCCCCAAAAACGTGTCATCGTTGAGAAATTTTTGCCTCAGCGTCTCTGCTAGATCTTAATGAAATTCTTACATCCTAAGCAACCGCATTGATTACAATTCTGGGCTATGGAAATGTCTTTTATAGGTCCTGCTTTATTTATTGACTTTATCATATTATAATACCCATGATCTATTTTATTAAAAAAATTTAAAATTAAAATTTTAAAATATTTTTCTCTGAAAAGGTCACAAAGCTTTTTTTGTTGACGGTTCTGGGCTGCTGTTTTTTTTTTTGTATTTGTGGTTTGATTTTTTTTATTTGCTTTTTTTTTGGCTGCCCTTTTTATATATTTTATAACAGTAAAACCGCCCCCAGCGCGAAGGGGGCCAAAAATGGGAAAAGTTTTAAGTTAATATTCCATGAAGACTTTGGGCTGTATCTTGAATCACAGGGTTTTTGGGGCATTGAATCAACTTTTGGCCTGGGGGGTTTGTTTCATGATAGTTATATTTTGTAAAATTAAATTTTTTTTCGTCTGTTCCACTCTGTAATTTTTTTTGCTTTAACACGCCAGGATGAGGTGCTTTTCACGGTCTCCACCAGATTTAGTGTTTTCTGCTGATTTTCTGGTTGGTTATTCTCCCCCTGATTCAGTGTTTTCTGATTTTGCTGATTTCTGGTCGGTCATTTGAAGGGAAACAAAATCTATAGATTAAAAATTATTAACCAAGATTAATGGCGAAAACAAGTTTCCCAAACGTGTATGATCCCCACCCTAGAGACTCAATGACTTTGTTTAAAAAAAGGATCTTTCGTTTAAACAAAAGAATTTTTGTTCAGAATATGGGGGGGAAATCTACGACTATTTAGTGTACAAAATAAGAACCCTTTGCCCCCCCTTTTCACCCTTCTAGACCCCCGCTGCGCTTCATACTGTTATGTACTTTAAAGTCTTGTGGCGAATCTGTTGAAAACTGTTCAATGCGAATTTTAGTTCCGAGGAACGTTTGTTTTTCCACACGCTGCCAAAGAAAAACCCCCCTTTTGGGATAACAGCTTGGCCATCAAATTGGTCATTCTAAGTTCGGGAAGTTTAGGCCCCCTTGTATGTAGTAGATCATCATGTTCTGTTTTTTAATAATTTTAAAAATTTTATTTTCTAAAAATGACCCGAAAAACTGTTACCAACCTTGTATACCATTTTCTGTGTTTTTGGAGGTCTAAGTGTTAGGATACTCAAAGTTGGAAAAAACTTGTTAAGAATTAAACCCGCAGATCTTTGGGAAATAGACTTTTAGGGATTCAGCAAGCTGATTGCTTATTCAGCTTCGGTTCCACGAAAGATTTTTAGTCAAGCAAGGAATAATTAGACAGTATAAAATGAAATAAAAAATCTTTATAAAAAAAGGCTTCGCTCGTAATGATGATAGGCGGCGCTGGGTTTTAAAGCCTCGCTTTTAGTGGGGAAGTAATTACCCTTTTTGTAAACTGCGAGATGAAAGGGGAGAAAAAGACATAATAAAACTGGGAGCAACTGCCCCAAGATGCTATGAAAAGCAAAATTGAGCGTTAGTTTATAATAAAAACTGAAAAAACAGGGGCATGCAGCTTAACATTTTTAAAATTTGATCAGCAATAAAACAAATTTTTTCTTGTAACAGGGAAAACCCAAACGAGACTTGCCCCCACCAAAATTTACGACTTTTATCACCATCAGAAAAAACAAAAGATGCAAGAAATCGGGTTTATTTTTTTGGTATGACTGTTGTTTTTTTTGTTGACATAATATTGGTGATTTAAAAAAAGAACAAAAACTATTATTTGCCAAAGGAATTGGAAGGGAATCACGGCAATCAAAAAACTAAGCCAAGCGCTGGAGTCAGTGAAAAACGCAAAGAAGGTTTCAAAAAAACCGTTTTTCAAATTATTTTTCCGCGCCTGACAAAACAGAGACCACACTTGTCAAAAACTCCAAACGACACCCACAAATGGATCTTTTTATTTTACCCTTGTAGGGTTAGGCGAAAAAGATTTTAAATACGCCCACAGTCATTGACATAGCTTCAAGGTACAAAAATGAGAACCATTAAAAAAAAAGAGTGTTCGCTGTTGCTGTCGCCATACGTGATTACCCCGAGGCCCCCTAACTTACCCCCCCAGATTCAAGTCGATGATGGAAAAAAATTTAAAAGGCCAAAGGAATCAATTTTGTTAAAACATAGGTTCCATTAAAAGGATTCCGGGGGGTTTACAGATCACAGCTTTAGTCGAAAACTTTAAAAAACAGTTATCCCAAAAACTTTTTTTCCCACCCGTATCACAGAGGTTATTGACAATTCCCCCCCAAAACAGAATGGGTTTGAAAACTGCCCTCATTTTTTCGCGCAAGAAAATGAAGAAATTTAAAGGGTTAAAAAACCCGTACAAGCCCTCAAAAAAAACAATAAATGTTGCTGAAGACTCCCGTACACCCCGCAAACTATTGCCGTTTTGGTTTAAAATAAGGGACCTTTATTTTCCGGGGGGAAACAGAAGGGGGCACTCGCATCAGGGGAACCGATCCCGTTTGGAGGTTGATCCATATGAAATAAAAAGAATTGTAAAAAAGAAACCCCCCGTGTATTTTTACGAGAAACGACAGAACAAAACCGGCTCTCAAAGATTTTTTGCGAAGGAAAAACTGCAATATCCCACCAAACACTTTTCCGCTTTAATTAATTTACGTAAATTTTAATTTGATTTTTTTAAATTTAAAGGGTCAAAAAGGGGAAGTGCGGGAACGAAAAAAGGAAGGGGAAAAGGAAGAGCCTTAAAAATGTTACGGGAATCTTTTCTTTCGTTTAATGCTTTTTGGGAAACATTTTGGGGGTTTTAATCAAGCATGCAAAAAATAAACCCAAAATTCCCCAAACAACAAAAACCCCCCCAAATTTGGGGAAAAAAAGAATATTTTGGTAAAAAAAAAATTCGAACGCGCCCAGCAAAATGGAAAAATTTTAAATGAATTGGATGAAGCTTTTGTTTGATCTTTTTAATTTAAAAGGTTTTTTTGAAAAATATAAACCCCCTTTTTTATGGGGTTTCCTCCAGTCCCCTTTTTGAATATGAAAAACTCTGGATTAAAAAATTCCCTCGTTTTGTGTTTTTTCAAATTTTAACATTTCTTTGTTAAAACTTTTTGGGGTTGATCTCATGTTTTTAGATCGCATTTTTTAAACGTTGTAAAGTTGAAAAGTTTTAATTGCCAAACAAGCTTTTTTTGTAGTTGTCATGGGGTTTTGTTTGACTGCACAAGGGCTGCGGTTTTTCCCCTTTGGCTTTCAAAAAGATTTTCTCCTGGCCCCAAAATTTACTGTCCATTTTTCCCTTTTAACCCAAAAAACCCCCCCTTGATCACCTTTCCAGAAAATTAAACCTTCATTTTTCCCTTAAAACCTTCTTGTTAGTTTTGAATGCAAAGGCGAATCTTGGGAAAAATCAGATGTATAAACCCCACCACTCGTCCTTTAGCTACTTGGGTTTCCATGTTCTTTATAGATGTCTTCGGGAGGGTTTCTTTAACAAAACTATCTGTATCTGTGAAAAAGACTCGGGCCCTGGATAAAAGGGGGTTTAAAGTAGTCTTTAAGAAATTTCTAAATCAAATTTTTTTTTTAATTTCCCAAAAACGAAACCCAAAAAAAACCCAGGTTTGCCAATTTAAACTTTCTTTTTTTTCATCATTATGCCAAAAAGGTGATAGGGAAATTCTTCTAAAGTCCTGAAAATTTTGGTTTAGAAGTCAGCTTAATTGCTTGTTTCTTTTGGTGACCAATCTGACATTTTTGCGTTTGTGGGGTTTCTCCTAGTTTTTCCAAAAAAACAGCTGTTGTTACCCGCTTGAAAAAGTCTTTTTCTGAACACTGCAGTTTTAGTTCTGAGACCCTGTTTTTCCCATGAGGGTAGGGTTTTTCATAAAATTTTTCTTGATCAAAAGCAAATATGCGATAACAGCTGTTAACTTAAAACCGTGCTTAAAAAAAAATTGTAAAAGCTGTTTTGGCCCAGACAAAATTTTTTTTTTGCCCCGAAAAATTAGGGCACAATTTAGGGGGTTTCTTGGGGTTTCATTTTTTAGGCTTTCTGCAGCTAATGGGTGGGTCATTATGCAGGTCATGGAGTTCATGGGGATATTTTTAAGTAAACCTTTTTAAAAATTAAAACCCACGCTTTTTGTCCCTTTTTTAAACTCCCCAAACCCCACTTTAATGCTTTTTAAATATTATTCGGATCGCCCCCTGTGTACTTTTTTAAAGTTACGAAATTGGAAGTGTTGCCCCTTTGCCCAACCATACGATTTTTTGGGCCTCTAAATAAAAAGAAAATTTTTGCCTTTTTTTGGGACATAATCGCCCAAGTTTTTGTTTTTCCCTTTCCCGTAATGATGCAAACGCCATGTTTTAAATTCCCTCCACGCAATCCTTTTTTCAATCTTTGGAAATCTTTGGTTTAAACCCCGGCAAAAAAATCAATCGTACTCCAGTAAATTTTAAAGGGAAACGCCCCAACCCCCCCGGGGGCCCCCAGAAATGAAATTTCCCGGGGGATCCGGGTTTATAATTTTTTCATGCAGGTTTTTCTTTAATTTTCAAAGACTTTCCGCCAAAAAACAAACGTCAGCCCCAAGAAAGGATTTCATGATACCCCCCCCTTTTTTTTTAAACCACTCTAATTTCTTTTGCCCCCCTTTTGAGCATGCGGGTAATAAAACCTGATGCCCTTTTCCCTCTAAAAATAGAAAAAAAACCGCCCCTTTAGGTGGAAGTGTATCTTGGGTAAAAAACCTTTTCCCCACGGGTTCAGTATTTCATAAGGGAAAAAGCCCTTTCAACAAGAGTTGGGGTCAAAATATTCTTCCGTTTTTGGGAGGATTTAAAAGGACTTTACCCATTTGATTTTAATGATCCCATCATGTTTTTGCTTTAGAGTTTTAAAAAAATGTTATTTAGATTAAAGAAATGAAATTTTTATAAAGACGGCAATGCATGACACTCTGAAGGCATCGCCCCATGTTTTCTTTATAAGATAGTTTTCGTAACCTCGCAATTTAATAAAAGGGAATACAGGCAGTTTCCATGTCTTAGGCAAATTTTTTTTTTGAAAATTGCATTTACGTCGCTGCCCTGAATTTTTCCGCTAATGTGATCTTTGGCCCTCTTACGGCGGATTCCCCTGGTTTTTGGAGGGAGGACCAAAACCGAAAAACCCAAACAATGTGTGGTGAGTCAAATTTTGTTGGTCTTAAAGGTGTAAATTATGATTTCAGAAAAGTTTAGTTTTATTAGAAAGTCAAAAAGGCACTTTCGGGCATGCTTTTCTAAGAATATTTTGCAGCTTGGGGCCCTTTTATAATTCTGGCTTAAATTAAACGCCATCCAAACCTGACAAAAATGAAGGAAAATGAAAAAATCTGATGATTACTTTAGGACTTTTTTTTTTCGAAGTTTTTGGGGCGCGGCCCTTCTTAAGGAAAAAATTTGAGTAAATTCGAATTGCGAAACAACATAGGGAGAATTTTGCACCCTTTTCCCATTTTTTAAAACTAACTTTGACCCGGGTGGAGGTGTAATTATTCTGTTTTACATTTAAAACAGTTTTTTAAAACCATTTTTCTTTTGTTCGCTCCCCGGCTTGAACCGATGGCATTTTTGTTAAAAAATTTTCTGCAAATTTTGTTTTTTGCCATTTTTTGAAGTATGCTTCTTTTGCCCTATCATCGTGCGTATCAATGTGTAATGCGGTAAGCCCCGGGGGGGGGGGGTGGGGGAAAGCATCATTTAGAAAGTCAAAATGATTTTGTCTTTTCCCCGCCTATTGTTGGACTGTTTTGGGCCCACTTTTTTGGCACCAAATTTTTTTCCCTAAACCCAAAGGTTTTTAAACATTAACAGTTATTGGTTTGTTTTGTTCTTCAAATTTTGATAATTTTTTCCTAAAACTAACGGGAAAAGGGAAACACCCCCAAAATTTTAAGATCATTGTTGAAAGGGGGAAGGTTAGACCCTTTTCTCTGGGGGTTTTTCCCGGGCTTGTTGCACCCTTGGGAAAGAAAAAACACCACAGGGCCCATTTGTTGTCTTTTTTCCTTTATTTTAGAACTGCTCTTTTTGGGACAATGGGGGAGGTTGTGGAATGAAAGCCTTGCCTACAATCGGCGCATTTTAGCCTGTTTTAATCGGGGGGGGGGGGGGGGGGGGGGGGGGATCTCTAAGATTTTTCGCCCCTTGACCAACCAGAGCCTCTCTTTTTTGGCTTCTTCACCGCAGCGTCAAACTGTGCAACAGTTCGTTGCCCAACCGGGGTTTTTTTAAGCCCTTTTTCGAGAAAGAATATTCTTTTGTTTAGTCGGGGGCCCCAGATTTCTAGTTTTTCTTCATTTATTGTTTTTATGGGCGTTTAAAAACCAGCTAAATTATTTTAAAACTGGGGGTCTTTTGTTATTTTAAAATTGGGAACTTGAGAAATAGCATGTACAACGTTTCCCCCGAAACATTGTTGGATAAAAGATTTCAGATCAATATCATTCGGGTGCTCTTGATAAACGCTCTTCTAAAGGCTTCCTTTCAAAAAATTCGTCTTGCCCTTCATAAATTTTAACCCATGTTGATTTCCCTTTTCTAACTCAAAAAAATTTTTTTAAAATTTTAAAAAAAAAATAATTAACAAAATCAATATCAACGGTCTTTTGTGTTGGACCAAAATTAAAGTATAAACCCCCTTTGGCTTTTTTCTGTGACTGTTTAGAACAGATTTTAAATTTGTCTGGGTTTACTTTTTTTAAGCATTCCCTTTTTTTTCTTTTTCGGCGTCTGGCTGTTGAGAAAAACTTGCCCTCGCCTTTCTTTGAAGACAAATTTTTTGTTTTTTATAGTCACAAAAGGGCCCTGAAAAAAGGGCCAAAATTTCCTTAATCCGTGTGTTTGAGTCGCTAGTGTTTTTTATGGAATTGAAGGAACGAACTATTTTAGCGTTTTTAGTTAAACCCAAATAGCTGTGGGGGCTTTTGGTTTTTTGTTTAAATTTTTTTGCAAGCAGCACCTACAGCAAATTTGAACACAGGCCAAGAGCCAAAGAAAAACCCAACCAAAGGGGAAAAGCCGGGGGTGCGCCTAGCCCTTTTGCAAGAGCCCAAACTTTCGTTCCTGCATAGGCCCCTTATATCGATGCCCCAGTTTTTAACCCTAAGTAACGAATAAAGGCAGCAGAATACCTTCTTTTGGTTTTGCTGATTTTAAAAGGTCTTGCTTAGTTTTTTTTGGGCATTTGTGTAATGTTTTTTAAATCAAAGGGTTTTTTTTTAAAGGGTTTTTACTATCCCTTCTTTTGGGGGGGCCCGCTGTGGGGCACATTGGAAAAAACCCGGAACAGACTTGTTTTTTTTTAAAAATAAATTTAATTTAGTAAAACTACTTTTTTCTAATCTGTTATTTACAATATTCAGCTGCGCATATAAAATAAAAACCCAAAATTTACATTAAGGGGTTTTGGGTTTCTTTTTCTTTATCAATTTAAAATGTTTTTACGTCTCTCACATTTTCTCCCCCTTTTCCTTGCAACTGTTTATCCTCTGTTGACCTTGGTCAACCCCATAAACCGTTTTTTTGTTTTAAAAAACTTAAAGGGCCAAACCCTTTGTGAAGATGAAAATCTTAGACAAAAGGGTCAACTGTTGGACCCCTTACACCTCCCCCCCCCAAAAACATTTTTTCTTATTTCATCAAAAGGCTGAAAAGGGTTTAAACCCCGCGCGTAGTTTTGTTGGGACAAAACCCCCAATCGAACATTTACTTTCGTTTTTTGGTTTAAAAAAAATTTTTTCACTTCCCCCTTTTAAAACTTTTCTTCATCTTCGCACAGCAATAAAAAAATTTTTAAGGATTTTTGCGCAAAACAAAAAACTAAAATTCCATAAAGTGTCTCCCCTGTTTTGGGATATTTTGTATGATGAATCCTTTTTTTTTTTTTCGTAATAATTGTAATTTTGACTGATATTGTTTTTTCAATCAGCTCGCTAAGAAAGGGTTTTCAAACAACGTCAAACTCTAACAAAAGGTCAGAAATGCTTTTTATTTTGTTTCGGTGTCTGATTTTTTTAAAAAAAGTTTTTTGAAATTCATTAAAATTTTTTTTTCATATGAAAATTTTCTTTTAAAAAACGCTCCTTGAAAGTACGGTGCATGCGCTTTTAAAAATCAAAATCAAAGGGGGTGGAAAAAACGATTTCCCATCCCCCCCCAAAATTTAAAACCCCATTCAATTTTTTAAAACCGGGTTTTTTTATTTTAGGCCCATTCTATTTTTAGGCTTCTTTTATTTTCGAATTTTTGAAAAGAAAATCAGCCCTTTTTATTCCCGGTTAGCCCTAATCAAAATAGGTTTTAAAAAAAAATGTCTGCATTGTGTAAAGAAAATAATTTTTTTGCCCCTCAAATTTTTTTAAAAAATTTTCTTAACGATTGCCCGCCCCAGATTTGTACAACTGTTCCCCGTTTTGGGTTGTTGTTGAAAACGAGTTTTTTTTGAAAGTAAGACGCGCAGGCCCCGGCACAATCAAATTTATCTGCTCCCAGGTTTTTGGGGAAAATTTTACAGTAAGAAAATTTTATCTGCCCCAAAAAAATAGTTGGGTTTTTTGGAAAATAAAAATTCCTTTATTTCCCCTTTAGCCCAAGGGGGTTTTTCAGGTTCCTTTTGCGGGGTTAAAAATCGAGCCATAAGATTGTGAATTTTTTATAAAAAAAAAATAAAAAGTTAATTATTTAAAAACAAGGCAGGGATTGAGGAAGAAATTATGTGTTTTTGGGTCCCGGAGACGCCCCTGGGTTTAAAAAAGGGTCCTTTTGGGACAACATCCTCGGGGCTCTCTTTGCGGCCCCTAAATTAAAAAGAAAGTTTGGGCAGATCATTAAACCAAAGTTTAGGGGCCCAAAAAACCCCCGGAAAATTTTTTTTTCCCAATGATTTTTAAGTAAAAAAATGACCCCTTTGTTTGTAGGAAACGACCAAGGGCAACTTGTTCAGCTTACAACTAAAAAAGACCCCCCCCCCAAATTTTTTTTGCCTGGGTTTTAATTAGAAATTTTGACTCCCCGCGAGCGTACAAAAACGCCTTGGCCTTTTTAGGGGCCCAAAAATTTAAGGGGGGGAGGCAGTTTCTAAACTTCAAAAAACCTGCAAGAAACCCCGACAGAAACCCAAAAAAAACTGGAACTTAAAAATTAAAACAAACAGCAGGTGGGTTTAATTTAAAGTAATTTAAAACAGAATTTCCGGGTTTTTAGAAGAAAAACAGGTTAAAAGGGGCTATGCACGACTCGGGCCCCTAACCCCTGGGGGAACTAACGGGGCCCCTTTATCGAAGAAAAGAAAACCCTCAAAGGCGAAAATTTAAAAAACAATTTAGCCCAAAAATAGGTGAACTAGATGAGCATATAAAAAGAAAAAAAAGAAAAAAATCGTTTAGGCGAGACCCAAAATTAAGGCCCGATATTTAAAAAAAGAATACCCCAAAGACTAAAAGTCTTGAACAAGGGAAAAATCGCCCAAAATAGAAGGACATATTTTTCCGGGGGCCAATTACGAACTCAAGTGAAAAGAATAAAAGAAACTATGAAAAAAATTTTTTTTTGAAGGGCACACGCTAGCGAACGAAAAAAGAAAAACCCCGTTTAGGGCAAGGGGTCACATTGCAAGCGGTTTTTCACCCTTTGGAAATTTTCAAAAAGCAAACTGGTGTTGGCCCATTAAAAGGCGGCGGCGGGGTCAAAGTCCAGTTTTCCTCCCCCGCCACCCCATCGCCTCCAAACCGATAAAAAATGGGTTAAAAAAAAAGCTTGAATCCCTTTCCAAATTTTTTAAAAAAAAAAGTGGTAAAGCCGTGGAAAAGCTTTAAACCCGGGGTTTTTGGGTATTTGTCCCCGCTGGCTTTTTTTCTACTGCAAGCAAAATAAAATTGGCTTTATGGCCCGGGGAATTATGGACATTAGTTCTTGTAATGTTGGGGGGCTATTTTTTAAGATTTAAAAAACCAAGTAAAACCTAGGCCTTTTTAAACCAAGACAAGCGCTGTCTTTTCCCTATTCATGGGCAAAGCAACAGAGTCCCCCAGCTTTGCTGAGTTTCAATGGCCTTTGGGCTTTTGGCCACGGGGATTGGAAAGAATTATTCTTTGGGGGGGCCCTCCCTTTTTTTTTTTCTGCTTTCAATATTACTTGGGTTTAGAATTTATGTCGTTTTGTCCGACCTTTTTGTTTTTCCTCAACGGGAAAATTTATTTTTGTAGTTTTTTTTTGTTCCTACCTGGAGTCTGAGGGCAGAAGGTAGCAAAGTAAAAACCAGTGCCAAAAAGCAAAGTCTTTCTTTTGATTTGCGTATTGTAAACATTTTGGGACCCTTTTAATTTCTTTAAGGGGAAATCAAAAAGGTTTGAATTAAAAGGCGTCCCCCTAAATTTGTAAGTATTGTTTTTTTTGCATCAAACCCGTAGAAGGATCAGTTATGCTCGATCTTGGCCCGGCTTGTGAACCTAGCAAAAACCCAAAAGTAAGTTCGAAAAAGAGTGGGTTTTTTTCGTTCTATTCCCGTCTGTTAGGGCCCCTTAAAATTCTAAGATAAATTTTTGTCCTTTCTGTTTTTTGCCTGGGTCTTGGACCCGAGGGGAAAAAGTTTGGGCCCGAAGAGAAAGATGTGTAAGGAGGATTCCCGTTCCCTACTTATACTTTTTTGTGCACGGCCCCCCCTAATAAGGGGGGCCCAAAACCAGATTAAGATCAGACCCTTTTGGCCCCAAAGTTTTCTTGATTTTAATTTTTTAAATTTGTTACAATTTTTTTCCCAAAAACCTTCATGTCTAATTTTGGTTGCCCAAATGGATTTAAAAAGGGTTTTTTCATTTGGTAATGGTGCTTGGGGTTCAATTTAAAAACGTCTGAAGGTGTAATTTTAAAAAGAAACTGTTCACTGGGGCCTAACCCAAAAGGGTTAGGAAGAAATTTTTTGTTTAGCAACACAATCCACACCCAGTTGATGCACAAAAACACAGCAAAGTTTAAATGGTTTTGATTTTTAAATGCTTGGGGACCCAAACCCCCCTTTTTGGGGTGCGGTCGTTTTTAAAAAGGAGGGTTTTGAATCTGCTTAATGGAGTACTTACCTTTTTTTGAAAAGGGGTCAGGGCTGGGTCACAGAAATTTTTGGGGGGTTTTTTCAGTTGTTAAATTTTTTAAGATTGTATGCGGCCCCCCCAAAAGAATATTTTGCATCAGTATAAATTTTAAAGCACTCTTTTTAATTTGTTTAAAAAAGTTTTTTAAAAAATAAAAACTCAAGACCCCCCCTTCGTTTTTTTGAACCTGCATTAATAACGAATGCGGGGGGCCCAAAGGGTTTCACTTCTTTAAATTTTTTACAAAGTCTTTTGGTTTTTTTATTTAACCCAATCCAAGGAGAAAAATAAGATTTCAAAAGTTAATTTAAAAGAGGCCCAATTTGTTTGCCGTTAAACCCCAAACCCATGGTTATTACGGGTTTTGGCCTCACTTAAAAAAAGCAATGGTAACTTTAACATTACTCTCAAATTTTAAAAATGCGGGAAACTGAAAAAAAATTTTTGGGCCCCTTTAAACCCGAAGGGAAAAAGAAGAAGGGAGGTTACCATTTTTATGGGGCTAGCTAAAAAAGTTAGGGTTTTTCAACGCCCCAAACAAGCCCTTTATAGTTTTTTAAGTTACCCCAAAAAAAAAACTTATGAGGGAGAAAAACCGTCGATCTTGCATTACATTCAATTTCCCCTATGTTCATTTTTGAGCTGACCTGATGAAAACTTTTATGATGGAAAGGCCCCCCAAAAATGGTTTTTAAAAGCTCTTCCCCAGGGAAAAGTTTCAATTGCGAATTTTGAAATTTTTACAATTTCCCCAAATTTTCAAATTTTTAAAAAATTTGTTTGTGGGGGGGTCGGGTCATTTAAAATAAAAATCAAAGACAAAGCCCGGGGGGGTTGTGAAAAGTGTAACCTGGGAAATGGGTTTTGGGGGAAAAAAAATAATACGTTTAAAAAAAAAAGTCGGTTGGGGCCCGAAGAATCAGGATTACTTTTGGGCCCGTAAGGTGTATAAACCCTTTGAATTAAAAAACCTTCAGGGCGGTTTTCGGACTTTGAACAAAATGGTGAATAGGGGCTTTTTTTGGTTTTTAGTACACTAAAGTGGGGATTTAAAACGTAAAAAGGTTGGCGACAGCAAAAAGGGTTTCCAAACTGAACAACTGCGCCAAACTAGAGGCCCAAAAAATGTTGGCCAGTATGAAATAAATTTGTTCGAAACCTGACCTCAAAATTTGGGACTTTGAACCCCTTTAGAATGGGAAAAAAAAATTTTTAAATTTATAAACCCATTTAATTTTTGGGCCCTAAAAAAAAAATTTCAGGGAAAACCTTCAACTCTGGCCCTTTAAATGTTAAATTTTTTATGCCGGGCGACAATTGTCGGAAAGAAATTTTAAATAAAGCCGTTTTTGGGAAAAAAAAAGTACATCCTCCACAGAAAAGAAACAGTTGTTAAAAAAATTCTTCTACAAAAATTTTCAGTTTTTTTTTCCAAGCAAAAAAATTTGGGGAAAACGTTTTTACAAGGGTTTTGAAAATTTTTCTGTCTTTTAAAGAGTGGGGAGGGATGGGGTTGTGGGGGTTTGTGAGCCTTATAAAAAAGGGTTTTAAAAATTTGCTGGCAAAACTTAAAACTTTACCCCTTTAAAAGTTAAAAATCGTCGTTCTTTTCCCCTGGTGAGGATATTAAGAACTAAAACAAGCAACAAAATCAATGTTGACTTAAAAGAAAAATTTAAAAGAACGAAAAGGATTTAAATTTTCCCCCTTTTTGGGTTTTGTTTGGGGTTTTTTTATTTGAAAAAGTTTTTACGGGGTTTTGATAAAAATTTAAAAATGGATTAGTTAAATTTTTGTTATAAAAATATGGGAGTAAACTTTAGGGGTTTAAAAACCCCCTTGTTTTAATGATTTTTGGGACTGGTTTGGGAAAAACTTTTTTTGTTGACTTTTTCAAACCGTTTAAACGCTAAATTTTGATCATTTTTTGATTTTTTTTCCAACATTAAAAGGAAAAAAAGCATATATGATAGAAGGTTTTTATTTTGGGGCAGACAATGAAAGTATATTTTTGTTAATCCAAACACTTTAAATGGGAGTGGGTTTTGAATTTCTTTTTTAATTTTGAAAAGGGAAAGCAGACAAATTTTATTATAGATGAAAAGTTTTGGGGAGAAAAAGATATAGTTTTAAAAAGGGGAAACACTTTGTTTAAAGCTTTTCTTTTACGGAAACTTTATTTGGGGGAAGTGTGGGATTTTATGCCCGAAATAAACCGGTTTTTAAAAAAACTTTTGAGAACATTTTTTAAAGGGGGCCCGTAGTGTTATTTTTACAAAAAAAGAAGAGAATCTTTTTTTGAATGTTTGCGGTGAAAATGTGTTATTGAAAAAAGATCAAGAAAAAATTTGGATTAAACAAAAATAAAATTTTTGAAAAGTTTTGTATATTAAATATTAAAAACGGTAAAAACCCTTTTCACAGTATGTTGTTTGTTGATAAACGTTATTTTTTTTGGGTTTTGAAATCTTACTTGTCAGAGAAAAAGGGAAAAAAACGGCTTTTGGGGCCCCTTTCGCCAAAAAAAAATTGGTGGAAAGCAAGTGAGTTAGAAAATTTGGGAAAATGTGTTCTTTCGGCGTTACGACGTGGGGGAAGCTTTACCGCCAGGCAGTAAATGCATGTGTACTGGAAAAAGGGGCCTTTAGGTTCTGTGTCGGGAAAGACCTGAGAGGCTTACCGCCCGGTTTTGGGAGTCTTTTGGGGATTTTCTTCATGTGTGGGGTGTGCCCCGGGGACACCCCCTTGGGATTTTGTTCGTGAGCGGCCCCTTTCTTGTGTGTTGTACCCTGGTTGGGGCTTTTAAAAACTGGGGGTTTTGGGTCGGAGGAGCCAAAACGTGCGGGCTGTGTCGTTTGGGGCACCAAAAAAAATTTCGGTTCCAGGGGTTCCGTGCCAGAAAAAAGGGCACAGTTTTGTGAGAGCGCGGGTTTTAAAAACTCCCCCGTGCTTATTTTAATACTTAATTGATGTGAAATATGATCTGCGTTTCCGGGGTTGGGTCTGGGGCTTTTAAAAAAGGAGGGGGATTAAAAAAATTTTTTTTTTTTGGGGGAAAAATTTTTTTCGCATCCCCGGAAAAAAAAATCCCCCCAACCCAGTTGATGCACAAAACCGCAATTTTAACGGGTTTCTGATAAAACTGCATGGATGACTAAACCACACTTTGGATGCGGTCGTTTTTAATAGGGGGGTTAAGAATCTGCTTAATGGAGTACTTACCTTTTTATAAAAGGGTGTCAGCTGGGTCACAGAAATGTCGGGGGTGTCAGTTGTTTATATTTTTAAGATTGTAGTGCGGCCCAACAGAATATTTTGCATCATATATTTGAATGCACTCATTTTTTAATTTGTTTTAAAAAATGTTTGTAACAAAAACAACTCAAGACCGCCCTTCTTTTTTAGAACATGCTATTAATAACGAATGCGGGGCCAGAATGGTTGCACTTCATGAAATATTTTACAAAGTCGTATGGTTTAATATAACCGAATCCAAGGAGAATAATAAGATTACAAAAGTTAATAATAGAGGCCAATTAGTTAGCCAGTTAACCATACCTGATGGTTATTACGGGTTTTGCTCACTAAAAGAAGCAATGAGTAACTTTAACATTACTCTCAACTTAACAATGCGAATCTGAAAACAATGTTGGCCTTCAAACCTGAAGAAGAAGAAGAAGTAGGTTACCATTTTGATGGAGAGCTAGCTAAAATGTTAGGTTTACAACTGCCAATCAAGCCGTTCATAGTTTGAAGTTACACCAAACAAAACTACTTATGAGGGAGAAAATCCGCTCGATCTTGCATTACATTCATTACTCTATGTTCATTTGGATGAGCTGAGCACTGATGAAAACTTATATGATGGGAAGGCCCTCAACTGTTTTAAGAGCTCTTCCGTCAGGGAAAGCTGCATATTGCGATTATGAAATTATACAATTCCCTAATTTACAGTTTAAAAGATTAGTTTGTGGGAGGGTCGGATCATTTATATAAAAATCAAAGACAAAGCGGGAAAGTTGTGAAATGTGATAACCTGCACATTGTTTTGGAAATAAAATAATACGTTACTAAAAAATAATGTCGCGTGGGCCAAAGAATCAGAGTTACATTAGCGCCTGTAAGGTGTATAACCTTAGAATTAAAAGACCTTGCAGACGTTGCGGACTTTGAACAAAATGGTGAGATAGGCGCTTTGTATGGTTTTGAGTACACTAAAGAGGGTGATTATAAACGTAAAGAGGTTGGCGACAGCAAAAAGTTTCCTAAACTAGAACAACTGCGCAATCTAGAGGCAAATAATGTTGCCAGTATGAATATAAAATAGTTCGAAAACCTGACCTCAAATGGCACTTAGAACCATATTTAGAATGGGAAATAAAATTTGAATTCATAAGCCCATTTACATATTTTAGCCGTAAAAAAAGTTTCAGAAAAGCATTCAACTCTGGCCCTTTACATGTAAGTCTTATGCCGGACGACAATAGTCGGAAAGAAATTGAAATAACGCCGTATGGGAAAAAACAGTACATCCTCCACAGAAAAGAAACAGTTGTAAAAAAAGCTCTACAAAATTACAGTTCTTTCCAAGCAGAAAATTAGGAGACACGTTCACAATGATATTTGAAATTTCTGTCTTTAAAGATGTGGAGAGGGATGGGGTTTGGGCGTTAGTGACGTCCTTATAAAAGGAATTAAAATTAGCTGGCAAAACTTAGACGTTAAACGCCTTAACGTTACAATCGTCGTTCTTCACAATGGTGAGGATATTAAGATCATAACAACAAGCAACAAAATCAATGTTGACTTAAATAGAAACAATCTTACAGAACTGAATTGGATTAATCTTACCCATTTAGGCCTCGTAGGGTTTTATTATACTGAACAAGTTTTGACGGAGAGTATGATAAAAATAATAACTGGATTAGATTAAATTCTGTTTTAAAACTATGGAGCAGTTAAACTTTATGATAAAATCCCCCTTGTTCAATGATTTGTGGGGAGACTGGTTGTGGAAAAACAATATTTGTCCTAGACTTATTTTCAAACAGTTTATCGCTATAATTTTGATCATATTGTGATTTTCTGTCCAACACTTAAAAGGAACAAAGCATATCATGATAGAAGGTTTTTATGGACAGACAATGACGTATATTTAGTTAATCCTAGCACTAAACTGAGTGAGTGTTTAGAATACTTTTATAAAGTGTTTGAAGGAACGCAGACACTCTTTATATAGATTGACTGTTCGGCAGAAAAGATATAGTTAAAAAAGGAAACACTTTGTCAAAGCTGGCTTTCAGCGGAAGACATGATGGGATAAGTGTGTGGATTTTATGCCAAAATATAACTCGGTTTTAAAAGACTTTAGAGAACAGTTAAAGACTGTAGTGTTATTTCACATGAAAGACAGAGACTCATTTGATGAATTTTGCGTGAAAATGATGTTATTGAAAACGATCAAGAAAAACATAGGATTAAACAAAAACTAAAATCTGAAAAGTTTTGTAAATTAGTATTAAAAACGGATAACCCTACACAGTATGTCTGTTGTGAAAAATCGTTATTTTTTGTTATTGAAGTCTTACTTGTCAGAGAACAGAAAAGGCGCTTTTAGGCCACTTTCGCCCAAAAACTTGGTGGAGAAGCAATGAGTTAGAATTGGTAAAATGCTGTTCTCTTCTGTCGTGACGACGTGGAGAAGCTGACCGCCAGGTCAGTAGTGCATGTGTACTGAAAAGGGCCTCAGATTCTGTGTCGGGACGACGCTGAGAGGCTGACCGCCAGGTTGGTAGTCTGTGGTGATTTTCTTCAGTGTGTGTGTGTGCCCTTGGGACACCACTTGGATTGTGTTCGTGAGCGGCTCTGCTTGCTGTGTGTGTACCCTGGTTGGGGCTGTAGACTGTGATCTGGCTCGGAGCAGCCAAGCGTGCGGGCTGTGTCTGTTGGGACACCAACAATTACGTGCCAGAGAGTCTGTGCCAAAAAAAGTCACAGTTTTGTGAGAGCGACGTTAAAGCTCCCTGTGCTTATCAAATACCTTAATGATGTGAATACTGATCTGCGATCCGGATTGATCGGTGG
>CM031624.1:55779966-55790913 GCA_018398815.1 Conus ventricosus | reverse complement strand
AAAGCCAAATTACGCCCCCGTATCTTGAGCAAAGGGATTCTGGCTGTCAAGAAAAAACCCCAAATTCATTTTGAAGAGTAAGCTACCACTTATCTGGAGAAAAGTGTATTTTGGTGAATTTCCTCCAAGAAAAGGAAAGTAACTGATCCAGGGAAAACCCAGTGTATCCAGCTGCTGGGTTTGTCACTGTCAGGATTGTTTATCGTTTGGCAGAAAGTGGGCTCGTAGCTGAGCTTCAGAGTCTACTCTGACATGAGAAAACTTCACTTCAGCATGTGACGTCTCAATCTTTGCTCTGTTCCCAAAGACTGAAGAAGCATTGCAGAACCACCAACACTCCCATTTTTCCAGATAACATATTACATGTGAGATAATCTTTAATCATTAACACTTAACAGAAACGTTTGTAATACCTTTATGTCATAATATGCATGAACTGTGTGTGTGTGTGTGTGTGTGTGTGTGTGTGTGTGTGTGTGTGTGTGTGTGTGTGTGTGTGTGTTTTGATGATTATTTTTAAATGGCGAAAACCTATATTACATTCTGTGTGTGTGTGTGTTGTGTGTGTGTGTTTTGTGTGTTTTGTGTGTGTGTGTGTGTGTGTGTGTGTGTGTGTGTGTGCGCGCGCGCGCGCACGCGTGTTTGTTGAGTGAGTGTGCGCATGATGTGTGTGTGTGGGGGGGGGGGGGGGGGGGGGGGGGGGAGGCACGAGTGTTTGAATGCGCTTATTAATAAGAGAGAGAATGTGAGTATATATTTGTGTGTGCATGCATGTGTGGGCACGCATTAGTGCTGATATGCATAAGGGGAAAAAAGTGTTTGCGCGCATGTGCATATTGAGAATGGGATGGGATAAAACAATGAATGAAACCCCCTCCCCCCCAACACACACACACACACACATTGTGCGCGCGCGCACGCTTACTAAGTATTCGAACTGTTTGCAACGACAGCAAAAAATAACATACTCTCTGCCATAGGATTCTTTCTTTGCACATGTACTTTCTGTACAAAATTTTCCCCAAACCCGGTACTTTGAGATACTGGTTTCTAGTTGTCCTAGCTCATGGCGCTTTAAGCTTGTAAAAAACCACTCATCAGCCGTCACTTTGTTCTTCTTGTCCCAGCTGGTGGAAATGCTTTCAGTACGATAGAAAAATAGCGTTTTGTTGTGTGGGGTGAACGGTTGTCCACACAGCACTCGCACCACCAGGCCTCGCTGCCACAACAGCAACAGTGAGCTGAAGAAGACAGGGCGACCCTGTCGAAATATTCTCAGTAAGGTTTTGGTTCTGGGTCCTTATACTACTTTTCTAATGTTGAATCCAGAATCCAGAAACCTACATTCTTATTTTGCTTTCAGCACAGGGTTTGGCAAAGCCTCGTATAATGTGTGGCTATATTACTGGCCTTTCTATCGATCACTGAACATCGAGATGATATCCACCCATGAATTTCTTCTTTATAGCAAATAATCATCGAGGACGAACTTTTTGCAATAAAAAAAGAGGGTTTTGGAGTGGCAGTTGACTCCTTTTGGGAAAATAAACAGTTAATTGAGACCTCGGTTGTGTTCTATGAAAATGTGTTGGGTGAGAAGACTTTTGGATGAATCTGAATGGAAGGATTTTACAATTGATTTGTTCCAGCAATTTACAAATTTTAAGACATTTTGGTGCTGAATTTATCAATGTGGTCTTAAGGAAATTTGACGATTGTTTTGGAGAGATGTAACAAAACATTACTAAAAAAAACTATGTTTGATATGTCCAATTACAGGCCTGAGTTCATAGCACAGTGCATTTATTACAATATCCATGTAGAGAGGGGGAGAGAGAAAAACCGGGAAAGGCGGTGTTTTCACCCAGTCTCCACACACACACACACACACACACACACACACACACACACACACCACACACACCACACACCACACACACATGCACCACTCCACTTGTGCGCATGCACACACAAAAAACACACCACAACACCACAACACACCACACCACACACACCACCCACAACCACACACGCACACACACACACGCATTTGGGTGCCCCCCCCCCACACACACACACACACACTCACTCACACGCATACACTTGCAAACACACACACACACACACACACACACACACACACACACACACACACACACACACAAAACGCAAACACACACACACCACACACACACCACACACACACACACACACACGCACACACACACACACACACACACACACACCCCCAACACACCAACTTGGGAACATACTCTCTCCTCTCTCTCTCTCTCTCTCTCTCTCTCTCTCTTACTCACACCCACTAGAAAAACACACCACACACACCACCACACACCACACACCCACACACCCCCCCACACGCACGCACACAAAACACACACACACACCCCACACATACACACACGTGCACAAATACACACACAACCCACACACACACACACACACACACACAACACACACCCCACAACACCACACACCACCACACGCGCGCGCGCGCGCGCGCTCAAATGTACTCACAAAGAATGCCATAGCGGTTGACAAACCATCTCTTATTGTGATCGGGATATAGGCCAAGAAGAAACAGTAGACACAAATATCTTCTACGCAACTAACACGAGCATCATGCAATTTATCCAAGATGAAACAAAGATGTTATGTTGGGGTTTGAGGTGGAGTGAATGGGGGGGCTAAATCGTCTTTTATTTCCAATATCTTACCAAACGTTGTATCTGAATTATTCATATGTTTACTCAAACATTGCAGCCGTGTGAAATGAGTATCGACTCCAGCCATGAAAAGAGTACAAGCATTCCAGCTCATATCAGAAACAATTGAAATCCAGTTTTCGGATTTCTCTCAAAGAACAATTTTTAAAAATTGACATTTTATTTCAGTTACACTTGTTACGTACATTAATCGGATTGACGTGGTTACGTAAAAATAATAGGATTCGAACGCTGATCAAAGACAGTGATAATTTTATATTACGCTTTTAGGACAGAATTATCGCGAACTTTATAGTGGCATTGTCAAAATTTTAAAAAATTATAGACATTTATTAAAAAGAATAGTGAAATAGATTAAAAGAGTGTAAACATACAAAACAAATGTACAGTGGCTGTGTTTGATGGATTATGAACTAGCAATCACATCAACAAATCGTCTGTCGTGATTTTTTGCTAGTAAAGAAGAAATTCATAGGTGGATATCTCTCGATGTTCAGTGTCAATAGAAAGGCAGTAATATAGCCACACATTATTATATGCCCCAACAGACTGACCATTCGTATCGTATTATGAGAGTGCATGTTAACGAATACGTATTGGATGTTTCTGTTCCACACACCATACTTCAGTCATCAAATCAGTAAATGCGCGTTTGTGTTATGTACATGATGAATGTATGTACGTGATGGATGTATATGTGTTGGATCAAAGCCTAAAAGGAGATGTGCAAGACATTTCTAGCTGACGGCGAAATTATCTATGGTTTTTACAAACAAAAAAGCGGCTGTAGTATATGAACACTCGACAAACAACTTGTGGTGGTGATGATTATCCCTCATCTCGATGTGAAATTTGCATGCTGCTGTCATGGTTGTGTCATGGACTCGCGTTCTAACCCAACATCGTCGCAACTGCCCTTGCTGTCGTGATTCTTTCTTAAGTTACTTTTAAACAGAAAGTGACCTAAATTGTTCTCTGTTGCTTATGATTACGTTCTTTGTCACTCCTGTCAAGACATGGCAACACAAGGAAACAAAAGGTGTGTGTTGCAATGTGTTTTGTGGTGCCATGTTACGTTTTTTGTCACTCCTGTGTCAAGACACTGGCAACACAAGGATCCAACGTGTTTGTTTTCAATGTGTTTATGTGGTGCCATGTTAGGTTCTTTGTCACTCCTGTGTCAAGACACTGGCAACACAAGGAAACAACGTGTGTGTTTGCAATGTGTTTTGTGGTGGCCCTGACTCTTGTGTCAAGACATGGCAACACAAAAGGGAAACAAGTGTGTGTTGCAATGTGGGTTTATGTGGTGCCATGTTAAGTTCTTTGTCACTCCTTGTGTCAAGACACTGGCAACACAAGGAAAAAAACGTGTTTGTTGCAATGTGTTTATGTGGTGCATGTTACGTTCTTTGTCACTCCTGTGTCAAGACACTGGCAACCAAGGAAGCAACGTGTGTCTTGTAAAGTGTTTATGTGGTGCCATGTTCGTTCTTTGTCACTCCTGTGTCAAGACACTGGCAACACAAGGAAACAACGTGTGTGTTGCAATGTGTTTATGTGGTGCCATGTTACGTTCTTTGTCACTCCTGTGTCAAGACACTGGCAACACAAAGGAAAAAACGTGTGTGTTGCAATGTGTTTATGTGGTGCCATGTTGTCAGGTCTGATATGATTGGTTGATGTTGATTGCGTCTTTAGTCACTTATACCCGGGCTATGGGGGGAAAAGACATATACCACTGAACATTATTTCTTGTGACTTTTTTCGTAAAGGAAGAAGGGAAAATTTTTACTCTCTTTTTGCAGATCATAACAGTTTATGTCACTGTATAAAAAATGGTATTTAAAAGACTCCATGGGGCAATGTTTTCAACATTATTTTATTTATATTCTTTTTTTTTACCATGTCAGTGCAAGCAAAATGTCATTAGTTGCCCATAAGTGCATCTGAAAAACAAACAATCAATCAAAACGCTTACATCTTTGCACAACTCTCAACAAAGGAACAACACAGAAAACCACGATTGTTCTTCAAATGTTTTTTACTCTAACCAAACATCCCCACAAAAACACACACTTTACTTCTCCTTTTCCTTCTTGCTATGGTAATTACCATGCTTATTGTTTCTATACTCCTTTATTCCAAGGGAATCCAAGAATGCTAATTGCCAGAGATTTCTGATATGTGCCTGAGCGGCGCCACATGCTCTGGTGGTCAGTGCGATTTTAACGAGAATGTGACAAACCTCAGACCCATAGATGCGGTATCTCTCTCTCTCTCTCTCTCCTCTTCTCTCCTCTTCTCTCTCTCTTCTCTTCTCTCTTCTCTCTCTCTCTACTTCTCTCTAAACTACTGCAAAATGTGTTATGAACGATGTTAAATTCTTTATACGCAAATGCCCGATTGGACAATTGTTTTGTATAATTATGCACCCTTCATGAGGGGCAATGGCCCCAATATGATTAAAGTTTCTGTATTCTCTCTCTCTTCTCCTCTCCTCTTCTCTCTCTCTCTCTCTCTCTCTCTCTCTCTCTCTCTCTCTCTCTCTCCTTTTCTCTTCTTTGCTTGGTTGGTTTTCTCTTATCGATATCTTGACTACGGATTAGCCTGTTTTCCACGTATCTGCTTTTTTTTCTTCTTCTTCTTCTTTTTTGACTTGGAAACTTTTATTTTAATTTGTTGTTTATGGTGGTGTGTGTGTGTGTGTGGTGTGTGTGTGTGTGTGTGTTGTGTGTGCGTGTGTGTGTGTGTGTGTGTGTGTGTCTGTGTGTTGTTTTTGTGTGTTGTGTGTGTGTGTGTGTGTGGTGTGTGTGTGTGTGGTGTGTTGTGGGTGTGCTGAGCTTTTTTTTGCTACCTTCTGCAACAAACAATCAAACTGTCAAAATTTAAATTTTTTCTTTATGTAAATATTCCTTCATGAGGGACTAAGATACAAGAATCGAAACTGGCTTGTTCTAATTTTTAGCGGTTGGGAAAACAGATGTTATTAGTCATTCAACATTTTCAACAAACCCTTATTAGGCTTCTGATTTAAAAAAAAATAAAATGCTTTCCCAGGTACATTTGGTTGGGAAAAATCACTCCTAATTAGATTTTAGCCCTGAAAAAGGATTGTTTTTAACTAAACATTCTTGTCATTGTTGTAATTCTAAAAGGGAAGAAACATGTGTGGTGTGAAAATCAAACTAAAAACAGCCCCAGCATTCAACATGGATATTTGTAGTGACGTGTTGCACGTGCAGTGGGCGAACTCCCCGGACACTGTCTTATTGTCGACAGATTCCAAGATGGATTTGTCGGAGGAGCGTGTGTTGCTCCAACACGAAACAGACAAAGCCTGTAAAGTTACGGGGCACTCTGTAATGAAACGGTATCTGCCAATGTGGTGATCCTATTTCACGACTCCGGCACCTTGGATTGTCGTAAATCTCTCTCTCTCTCTCTTCTCTCTTCTCTCTCTCTCTCTCTCTCTCTCTCTCTCTTCTCTCTCTCTCTTCTCTCTCTCTCTCTCTCTCTCTTCGAGACAAAGAGAGAAAACCCAAATTTCCGCCTAGAACTGATCTGTATATGACTTCTCTTATATGCTCAGGCGGTAAACAATGGGAAAGAAAAATTTCCCGATGGCATTATAACAAAAATTTTCCCTTGGATCATTCAAAAAACTGCTACCAAGATTATTATTAAGCTATTATAATTATAATTCCCTTGTTTATTGTTCATGTAAATGGTATACATTTTCAATGTATTCAAATTACCCAGATGATAACCCCTCTTTATCTCACCCTCTCTCTCTCTCTCTTTTCAGTTGTACTTATATGTACAAGTAGATAAGCGTATATATATATATATATATATATATATATTTATATCTGTCAATGATGTTTAAAAGGGAAAGGTTAAAACTCAAGGTTAAAACTCGACAAATTTGTTTCTAGCGGCGTTGCGCTGTCTCAGGATGATTTTTGTTTGCCCACCGCCGATGTTATATAGCGTGTGGGCTCACGTTTGCGGTTGTTAGCACGTGCGGGTTGGCTGCACGTGTTTTTTGGGGCTTTCAGGTTTTTGTTTTGGATGTGTTCACATACAACGATTTCCATTTATGCCTGCAGTTGTTTACTATTTCTGTTTTGGTGTTTAAAGTTGCTAAGTGTGGTTTGCATAGTATTAACCATTTTTCAGTTAAACATAGGTTGCACCTTTTTGAAACATTGCTGTATGGTGATGCTCTTTTTATGATTTTTCCAGGATATATTGTAGCTTGTTTTTGCGTCTTTAAGTTTCCAGATATATTTGCTCAGTTCTGTTTGGTTTTTATATTTTTCTTTATTGAATGACTGTTTGTGGTTGCATATCTGGTTTTGAAGTGGTTTTCAGTGATCCCTATGTATTTTCTTTTTCATTTTCTGATGTTACAGTAGCCTGGTATACAATGTTGTTGTGGAGACATTTATTGTTTAGTGGGCACTGCTCCTTTCTCGTGCAATTGCAAGATTTCCTTTCTTCACCTTCTTTGCTGTGTTGATTTTCATTTTATTGGATGCGTCAATCAGGTTTTTGAGGTTGGGCATACATGAGTACGATAGTTTGACAGTGTTTTTGTTAAATATTTTGGACAGTTTGTGCTCTTTTGGAAATGAAGTTGCTAGGATTTGAAGAATTCTTTCCCTATGTTTGTTTTGAGTTTCCGTCGTATGGGGGTTTACCATATGATTTTTCTTCTCCTATTTTTCTTGCTTTTATTTGTGTTGTTGTCCGGGTTGTATTGTAGTTTGTAATTGTATCCACTTGTTTGTAGTGCCTCCTGGTATTCCACTGCTGCATTGTTGAACACTCTCTCATTGCATGACAGGTTTGATAGTCTCTTGTTTATGCCATGGGGTATGGTCTTTAATACAGATGGTGGATGGTTACTTTTGGTGTGTACATAAAGAGGTGTATCGTTGGTTTTCTTGTATGGTTTATATATATGGTTGTTGAGATCCAGTGTTATGTCTAAGTAGTTCACTACCTTTTTGTTTGCTTCAATGGTGATCTTTAAGTTGTGGTTTTGGAAGATTTTGCATAGTTCTTTCTTCTTGTTTTCGATGGTTCTTGGGTTGTTTGTTAGTGCAGCAAGGCCATCGTCTCTGTACAGCCCGGGACTTTTTTTTCCGAGTTTTTTCTTGATGTTGGACAGCATGAATAGCCCGACCAGTTCACATGTTTCTGCACCATCATATGAACCCATGGTTACGTCGAATGTTGAGTTTCTGTTGGTTTTCCTGATCCAGGTTTCATTTCTGCTGTGTAGTAATGTTTTCTTGGTGTGGAGAATGATTTCCCATTTCTGACCCTGTTATGTCTGTGTGGTTACTGCAAACTTCAGGGCTTTGGAGAGTAGTTCCTCATCTATGGATGGGTAAAAGTTCTACTATGTAAAAATGTGATAAATACTGTATTACTTTGTTTATTGAGTTTTTTGAACCATTGGATAACTTCGTATGTGTTCTTCAGAGGTTGTAATCAGAGTTTGATTTTATGTCCTTTGTTATTTTTTCCAGAATTTTCTTGCTTATTTTGCCTAATTCAGATTCGATGGGTTTATTAGTCTGCGTTGTTAATCGTTGGAAATGTTGTTGTTGGAAATCGTTTTTAATGTTGTTTGGAAATCGTTGTTAGATTTCAAATCATGGCGATCACCACCAGTCATAGACGATATGAAACCCTTTAAAGATCAAATGAAAAGAATGATAACCAATATTGAATTCAAAAAATCTAACAACGATTTCCCAAAAAACATTAAAAAACCAAATAAAACAAGTACAAAATGACAAAAAAATATTTGTGAAGGCTGACAAAACTAGCAATTACTACAAAATGGAACAAAGGAATATTCTCAACTCCTTTACAAAAACATCCCGAAAAACTACAAAAAAGCTGACAAAAATATACATGGACAGTATCCGCACTAAAGATAAAGAACTTGCAGAGCGCATAGACCTAAGTGACAGGATAGAAGCGACAGCAACAAAAGAAGCTTTCATAACACTCAAAGACCCAAGCCCAATTTTCATAACAATCCAACATGCAGACTAATAAACCATCGAAATCTGATTAGGCAAAATAAGCAAGAAAATTCTGGAAAAAATAACAAAGGACATAAAATCAAACTCTGATTACAACTCTGGAAGAACACATACGAAGTTATCCAATGGTTCAAAAAACCCAATAAACAAAGTAATACAGTATTTATCACATTTGACATAGTAGACTTTTACCCATCCATAGATGAGGAACTACTCTCCAAAGCCCTGAAGTTTGCCAGTAACCACACAGACATAACAGGGTCAGAAATGGAAATCATTCTCCACACCAAGAAAACATTACTACACAGCAGAAATGAAACCTGGATCAGGAAAACCAAAAGAAACTCAACATTCGACGTAACCATGGGTTCATATGATGGTGCAGAAACATGTGAACTGGTCGGACTATTCATGCTGTCCAACATCAAGAAAAAACTCGGAAAACAAGTCGGACTGTACAGAGACGATGGCCTTGCTGCACTAACAAACAACCCAAGAACCATCGAAAACAAGAAGAAAGAACTATGCAAAATCTTCCAAAACCACAACTTAAAGATCACCATTGAAGCAAACAAAAAGGTAGTGAACTACTTAGACATAACACTGGATCTCAACAACCATATATATAAACATACAAGAAACCAACGATACACCTCTTTATGTACACACCAAAAGTAACCATCCACCATCTGTATTAAAGACCATACCCCATGGCAATAAACAAGAGACTATCAAACTGTCATGCAATGAGAGAGTGTTCAACAATGCAGCAGTGGAATACCAGGAGGCATACAAACAAGTGGATACAATTACAAACTACAATACAACCGGACAACAACACAAATAAAAGCAAGAAAAATAGGAGAAGAAAATCATATGGTATAACCCCCCATACGACGGGAAACTCAAAACAAACATAGGAAAGAATTCTTCAAAATCCTAGCAACTTCATTTCCAAAAGAGCACAAACTGTCCAAAATATTTAACAAAAACACTGTCAAACTATCGTATCATTGTATGCCCAACCCCAAAAACCTGATTGACGCATCAATAAAATGAAAATCAACACAGCAAAGAAGGGTGAAGAAAGGAAATCTTGCAATTGCACGAGAAAGGAGCAGTGCCCACTAAACAATAAATGTCTCCACAACAACATTGTATACCAGGCTACTGTAACATCAGAAAATGAAAAAGAAACATACATAGGGATCACTGAAAACCACTTCAAAACCAGATATGCAAACCACAAACAGTCATTCAATAAAGAAAAATATAAAAACCAAAAAGAACTGAGCAAATATATCTGGAAACTTAAAGACGCAAAACAAGCTACAATATATCTGGAAAATCATAAAAAGAGCATCACCATACAGCAATGTTTCAAAAAGGTGCAACCTATGTTAAACTGAAAATGGTTAATACTATGCAAACCACACTTAGCAACTTTAAACACCAAAACAGAAATAGTAAACAACTGCAGGCATAAATGGAAATCGTTGTTAGTGAACACATCCAAAACAAAAACCTGAAAGCCCAAAAAACACGTGCAGCCAACCCGCACGTGCTAACAACCGCAAACGTGAGCCCACACGCTATATAACATCGGCGGTGGGGAAACAAAAATCATCCTGATGACAGCGCAACGCCGCTAGAAACAAATTTGTCGAGTTTTAACCCTTTAGTTTTAACCTTCCTTTTAACATCATTGACAAATGTTGCTCCCCAAGGGGTCGAGCACTTTTAAAATCATTTTAGGCTTCTTTGATTATATTCATCTATATATATATATATATATATATATATATATATATATATTATATATATATATATATATATATATATATTATTGTTAAAATAAGTATTAAAAAGGATTATTAAAACCTCTACAAATTTGTTTCAGCTGGGTGGATATCTTCAGGATGATGTTTGGGTTGCCCACCACCGGTGTTATATAGCGTGTGTGGCCCGATTGCAGCTGTTTTCACGTGTGGGTTGGTTGCACGTGTTTTTATTTTATTTTAAGGTTTTCAGTTGTTGTTTGGGGTGTGTTTTACTAACAACGATTTCCATTGTCCTGCAGTTGTTTACTATTTCTGTTTAGTGTTTAAAGTTGCTAATGTGTTTACAAGTGA
>CM031624.1:55754915-55778966 GCA_018398815.1 Conus ventricosus | reverse complement strand
TGGAAGTGTGTTTGCTTTGAATTAGCAAGCGCACATTTTAAAAATTATCTTCTTTTTGAAAAAAAAAAGTGTTGAATCCAGCGCTTGAATATAACTGGGTTTATATTTTGGTTGGGACCAAGATCTCACTTGCAGCTAACCGATGATTCAAATGAACCAAATTTCAATTAACAGCAAGAAAGAAGAACTCTGGTCGGTACTTAAAACCCTTTCACCGCCAATTTTTGGAAGAGCTTCTACACTGGTATGTTGCCAATTTTCATGCTATCTCATATGAATACAGACTCTGAGTGTTTTTTTTTTTCTAGACTAAGAAGCTGACCACTGGTTTTGGCACTGACCAGTAGTTATCTAGGTTGTGAATATGATAAAACTACCATTAGAGCATACGCCGCCTAAGTAGTGAACATTTGGATTTTACAATAAACTGAACTACTTCGTGGTCACACCATTCGATAGGAGAGTATTGGGAAGGTAACGTTTTATGGCCAATGTTAAATACCATGTCCACATAACCTTACCAAAATAACATAAGCAACATTTTTGGGTGTGTTTGCCTACTTTCCAGCGTGGGGTTAACTTTTTTGATTTGATAACTAGTTGATTTAACTACTTGACACTTGCATGTTTGATTTTTCAGATTGATTATGCACTCTAAAGATTTCTCAATATGACCATCCAATAGAAAAACAACAATAAACTCCTGTCTCATTCCTTCTTTTTTTAATTAGATTTATTATCATTTGAAGACAAGAAACTAATAACGAAATTGAAAATAAATAAATAAATAAATATATAAATAAGATATGGGGCACTTCCCACACATTCTCACGCAATCGGAGAAAGTGTGGGGGCGCCCTCATACTTCCTCTCACATGGGAGAAAGTGCGAAAGGGGAAGGACCACACTGTCTCTCAATCCCGCACTTCCTTCTTAAGTGAGAGAAAGTGAGCCCCCACACTTTCTCCTAAAGTGAAAGAAAGTGTGGGAATGAGAGAAACTGTGACCCAACATCAACTTATTGAGAGCAAGGTAAGTTGGCGACAAACTGGCCAAGGGGGCGACAGATTGGACAGTGAAGTGCGACCCAATCTGTCGCCTCAAAACTTAGAATGGGCAACAGATTGGTCCTGGTGTTGAGGCCAATCTGTCGCCGGGCGAACAAATTGGGCAGGGACGACAGATTTGGTCGTTAACAATATCTTCCCTATAAGGTCTATCCTATCAAAATATGCAACACCCCGGGCCCAATCTGTCGTGGGCGACAGTTTGGGTCCTGGTACTAAAGCCCAAATCTGCCCGCCTGGAGGGACTTTTGGTCCTGGTTTAAAAAAACCATCTGTGGCCAGGCGAAAAATTTTGGGCAGGGGGGGGGACAGTTTGGGGTCTTTTAAAGGGGGTCTCGGGGGCTCCGATTTCAGCGGAAATCTGACGTCGTTTTAGCCCTGTAAAGCTGGCCCGCCTTGAGAAGCCTCCCTACCTTTTTGGGTTTTTGGTTTTGTTTGCGTGTGTGTGGGAAATTAAAATAAAAATTAGCCAAAATTTTAAATTTTCAGTCTTTGCGGGCCCATCGGGCCCCAAAATGCGAGGAAAATTAAAATAATAAATTTTTAGTTTTAGGTAAACCTTTTCTTTACAAAAGAAAGAAAGGAGTTTACTGCATTTTTTACCACATCAAAATTTATTTTGGGTTTCCCAACAATTAAAGTGCGTTTCAAACCCAAGGGTTAAAATTTAGTTTTTTGAAAAAGAAATTTGCCCTTTCAGAGTTTGGGAAAACGATAAAAACAGAGGCAGAAATTTCTTTCAAATAGAAAATGCAAAAAGTCTTAAATCTGGTCACCATCACTTTGTTTACAGTATGGGTCAACTTTAAATTTGTCCAAAAAAAAGGGGTTACCTTTCAGTAGAAAGGTTTTTGGGGTTTAGAAAACTATTACAGGTTGGGGTGCGAAAGGGGCCAGACTTAGGGATTTTAATGTTTTGTCTTTGGGTTTTGTGAATGTAACATGTGTGTGTAGGGATGGGTTGGAGGGGCCCGTGTGTGTGCATAGGTTATGTGTGGTTTTGTGTGTGTGTGGGGTGTGTGTGTGGTGTGTGTGGGTGTGTGTTTTTGTGTGGTGTGGGGGTGTGTGTGCGTGCGCGCATGGTATGTGCGCGTGTGTATGTGTGAACGCTATCTCCGTGGACTTTTAAATTTAACACGTGGCATCCCCCAAAGATGAACACCCCCCACCAAAAACCACCACACACACACACACAACACACACAAACACCCCAACAGGGGAGGGGAGAGAGGAGAGAGAGAGAAGGGGAGAGAGAGAGAGAGGAGAGATAAAGGGGAGAGAGAAAGAGGAGAGAGGCGAAGATGTGTGGGGTTGTGGGGGTGTGTGTGTGTGTGTGTGTGTGTGTGTGTGTGTGCGCCCCAAAACACACTCACTCTCTCTTTTCTTCTCTTTTTCTTTTCCTCTCTCTTCTCTCTCTCTCTCTCTCTCTCTCTCTCTTTTTTCTCTCTTTTCTCTCTCCATGCACACACAACCCACACACCACACACCCACACACACACACACACCACATAAAGGACACCCCCACACTTGCACCCTCATCCCAAAGGGTTCTTAAAAAACACTTTGGGACATCACCCCACTAAAGAACACCACCAGCACACACACGTCGGCGTATGCGCTGGGGCCCCCCCCCCCCCCCCCCCTGAGAGATTAAAAAGTCTTTTTCTCTTTGTCATGTTTTTCCTTTTTGTGTTTGTTTTTGGGGAAAGGGGGGCCAGTATCATTTTTCCCCCAATTCTGGGTTTTTTTCCATGTTGAGATTTTTCCCAATTTTTGTCTGGTTGGGGGTTTGTTTCTTTGCCCCTTCCCCTTTAAAGTCTGGAGGGTGCACCCATTTTCCCCCTCTTGATTTTTCAGTCTAAAGGGATGTTATGGAATGTGGCTTTGCTTTTTTTTCCCCTAACTGATTCTTAAAAGTTTTTATACATCAGAGGGGGGAAAGGAAATAGTTTTTTGTTTGTTGCTACCCAGTTGGGGCTGCTTCTCGTTTCCTTACCTCCAGCTGTCCAGGGAGTACACCATATGGGTCTCCCCAATGGAAGGGCGGCACATTTGTTCATTCCAACCCGGGGTTTTCCCTTTCCCCCTTTTTACTTTAAAAAGTAGCTTATGGACCCTTTCAGTTTTCATGCTTGTTGAGTTTAAAAATGGCTTGTGAATAAAAAGCCAGTGGGTGCTTGGGGTCACTGTTTCTCCCCCCATTGTTAGACTTAAAAGTTGTTAATTGTGGAAAAATTGTTTTCCTGGTTCGTTCGGCCATTTTGTTAAATGTGTTCCCCACCCTGATTTTCCCTTTTGGGTGACAAAAACCTCGGTTTTATTTTTACAATTCATCTTTTGTGCGAAGGTCTTCGGGCCTGCATCTTAGTTGGTTTTGCCTTCGGGCCATTCTCGACAATGTCTTCAAGTTTGAAGGATGGTAATTTGGTAGAGGTTGTTTCATTGGGTGTGGAAAAGCTATCTCTTTCCCTTGTTTTTTTTGAGTTCTGCTAAGGGCCCACAAAAGCTTTATACTATCTTTTGGCCCGCCCTTTTTAAATATTTTTCCAGTCCTCCCGGTCCCTTTTGTTTCATTGAGCCGCTTTGAAGGGTTTTTGGGGGTTTTTAAAGGGGCCCCGGAAATATGCCTTCCCTTTTTCTGCTTTGTATGTTGCTTCGGGGGAAAGGGGTCGAACAGGTTGGGCTTTAGTTTCAACTAGTGTGTCCTTGTTTTTCCCCAAGATCAATCGCATTGCTTTTTTTTCGAATTCTTTTAATTTGAAAAAGTTGTTTTGGGGGACAGTGTTTTAAGCCAAAAATCCGAAATTTCTATCACCCCTGAGTCAAGTGCGTGATACAGTGTTAGGGTGGCGTTTTTCCCAACCCATTTAGTCCCATTGTTTTTCATGGAGTTATGCCTTTTGTTTAAAAGAAATAATATTCCTGCTTTTTAAAAGGTTGAAATTCTGTAAAAGCCAAACCCCAAAAAAGCTTTGGGTTTTGTTTGTTGATTCTTTTTGGTGACCGGGACCCTTTTTGAGAGTGGACCAATGTCTGGGTTTTTGGGTTTAAATGGACATCCATTTTCCCATGACCAATTGAGAAATGTTTTAAATTGTTGGTTGAATGTTTCGTTGTTTCTTGGCATTTTTTTGATGTTTTGTTAATGGGCCCGTCATTTCGCTAAGTACTTCGAGCAATTTCGTTTATCTTGAGGTCTGAAAGGCCCTTAACCCCAAGCATTTTTCAAAAGGGGGGAAAGGGAAGAAAAAACCTTGAGGTAACCCCTAAAAAGTTTTTGAGGGGCCCCCGATTTTCCAATCCCCAAAATAAAAAAACTGAGAAAACGCAACCCGCAAGACGGTTTGAAAAAAAATTACAAAAAGAAATGGGGACACGGGGAATTAATCAAAAATTTTTGGCATGTTCGTTGTCTTTTTTTAGTCCCCGTTTTTTCCCCAAGACGTTCGTCCGGGCATTATTAAAGCCCCTTTGTTTTGTTTGCCCAGCTTGTCTGCAGGGGGTTTACAAAAAAAATCCCCAAAGCTCCTTTTTTTCTTAAATTTGGCCGGTGTGTCCCCAAGATTTTAAAAAATACCCAACTCTAGGCTCCCCTCGTCCCCACATCGCTTGGAAAACCCAACAAACGATAAGCAAACACAAACACAAAAAAACATTTTTTCTTATTAGGTTCCGCTGCCCCTCCCCACGCCCTTTACCCCCCCCCCCCACCCCCCGATGTAAACCCCCTTTTCTTTTTCTTTCTTTTTTTTTTTTTTTTAATTCTTACTTTTTTTTTGAAGCGACCCCCCCAAATTTCCCAAGGTTTCATAAAACCGTCGCCTCCCAAAGACGATGTTAAAAAATTGTTGACGGGAAAAGATAAAAAAGTAAAATTGGGAAATAAAAGATGCAAAGAATATAAAACGTACTCAATTTTTCCCAAAAACCGCTTTTTAAATCGGAAAAGAGCTTTGTGAGATAAGAAAAAAAGGGGCAAATAATTTTTTTAAACGGTTATTTCCCCAAAGTTTTATTTTTAAAACTGGTTTTTTAGCCCTCAGGGGGCAAAACCCTTTGTGTAATATCAAATTTTAACCAAATCGGAAAATTTGTCAAAAATAAGGGTTTTTCCCAACGGTCAGTTTTGGAAAACTCCCTTTGGGAAAGTGCCATTGGGGTGTGATAACCTTTTATTTTAAAAATTTCTTTAAAACCCCCACCCAATATATAAAAAATGGGCCCCAAAATAAGGTTTTTTAGCGATTATAAAACCCGTTACCTTTAAAAAGGGTTTGTTCTGTCCTCACTGGACTAAAGCTTTTGCCCCTATAAAATTTTTCATCCAAATCGGACAATATGTCAAGGAAAAACCTTTTTAAAAAGGGTTTCCGATTTGAAACACTATCAAAATTTCCCATTTGTGGGGTTGATAACCTTTCTGTTCCCAAAAATTTTTATTAAAACCCACATATTTAAGAAATTAGGCAAAAAAAAGGGTTTTTTAGCGGTTTTTTAAATCCTTTTTCCCGGCATTACTTTCACTTACTTTGGGGAACAGAGGCTCCGTTTGTGTACGAGATCATCCAAAGCATAAAAATTTGAAAAAACGCATAAAAATTTGGCCCAAAGTACTTTCTGAGATATTCCATAGGCCCCAAAAACCCCGTTACAGGCCGTTAAAAACCTTAGAAACGGTTTTAAAAAGGGGGGAAAAACAAAAAACATCGGGGCCTCCCCGTGCCCAAAACCCGAAATCCCTAAAAATTTTCAAAAAATATCGGAAATTCCTTTCTGAAAATTTTCCCTTTAAAGAAAAAAAAACCTTTACAGGCCGTTACACCGTTAGTAAGGGTTTAAACGGGGAAAACTAAAAATGGGGGCATCATCCGTGGATAATAAAACCAAATTTTTTTTTTTAAAAAGATCGGCCAAGACTTTCTGAGAAATTCCGAAAAGAAGAAAAACCCGTTCCCGGGCCCGTTAGGGGCCGTTGGGAACGGTTTTATAGCGAAAAACAAAAACTTTGGGGCATCACCCGTGGCCATGAGTTTTTCCCTAAAAATTTTCGGGAAAGATGGCCCCGTAGTTTTGTCCGGAGGAGGGGGGACCCCCTTTTTGGGACCCGGACACACACACAAACACACCCACACACAAAAACCACACACCCCACAAACACCCACACAACACCCCACAAAAGCATTTCTTTTTTCCCCAATTTAAAGTACCCCCTTTTCTTTTAAAAAAACGGGGAATAAAAAAAGGCCTGGCCACACCAAAAACCAGGTTCAACTGTACAGGCGAATTAATATAACGATGGAAAAAACTTTGTTCTATTTTGGACGTCGTGCATTTGAAAAATACGTTTAAAATTGGAAACCCAACACTTGGAGCGTTTTTAAAATTTAGTTTAAATAAATACTAAAGGTTTCCGACGATCGATTTTTGTGGTCGATCTTTTAATTTATCGGAATGTATTCAAAACTTTTGATTTAGTAAGGGCCATTTCAAAGAAGGTCAAGGTTGCGCTTGTGAAAAAAATTCCCCGGTTAGGAACCCCCAAGTCTTTTTGGTCATTGCACTAAATTGCCGTTTACTTGGACTGAGTCGCCTTTTTTTTCCCTTCCAAGGTTACAAATCGGTGGGAAAAAAGGTTGGGAATGTGTTGTTTCGATCAAGTGATGGTGGAGGGTTTCTCAGTGTTTTTGTCTTTGGGTGTTTCATTGCACTTTCCGTGGCTTTGGCGTGTGTGTATGTGTGTGTGTGTGTGTGTTTTGTGTGTGGTGGTGTGTTTTGGTGTGTGTGTGTGTGTGTGTGTGTGCGCGCGCACGCGCGGCCAGGTAGGTTAGAACTAGAAAAAGGGGCCCTTGGCGTTTTTCCAGGGGAAGAAATCCCGGGAAACCATTTGGAGGGGGATACTTTTTTTTTACCCCCCCTTTTGGCCAGTTTTTGGGAAATTTTAAATGGGGCCCAAAAAAAACCCCTGCGTGAGGAAAAAAACGAAAAATAATGTTACGGAGGCAAAGGTATTTTTAATATCGGAAAGAACAAATGTCTTTCCTTTCTTTTAACAAATCTAAAGTTGGGGTAATTGTGTCAGTATTTTTTTAGCTTCCCAAAGGGAAAGCAAAAAAAGATGCAAAAGCTTTATAAACGTGTTCCCATTTTTCCCAAAACCCGTTTTTAAATGGGCCCAAAGGGGTTTTTTGTGAGATAAGAAATAAAGGGAAAAACAAATAGGTTTTAACGGTTTTTTAAACCATGTAACTTTTGAAAGGGTTTTTTAGTCCCCCGTTGGCAAAAGGCCTGGTAATCCCAAAATTTTAACCCAAAATCGGACAATTGTAAAGAAAAAAGGTTTTTTCCCAACGGTCAGTTTTTGAAAACATTTCAGGGAAAAGTCCCTTTTTGTGTGTAAAAACCTTTTCAAAAAAACAAATTTGTTTAAAAACCCCCCCAATATATAAAAAAAAAACGGAAATAAGGTTTTAAACTGTTATATAACAAATTTACTTTAAAAACCGGTTTTTTAGTCCTACGGGGCCCAAAAAGGTTGTGTAATTTTAAAATTTATCAAAATTTCGGCAATATGTCAAGAAAAAGGGTTTTTTAAATGGTCGGTTTTTTGAAACACTTATAGAAGTCCCCTTTGTTTTGTGGAAACCCTTTTTTAATATCCCAAAATTTTCTTTAAAAATCCCCCCTATATAAAAGAAAAAAGGGTAAAATAACGGTTTTTAAACGGTTGTTTACCCCATTTTCAGTATTACATCACTTACTATGGACGAGATTTCCGATTTGCATGAGATCCAAAACCGCTTAAAAATTTGGCCAAGTATTTTGGGAAGGGAAAAAAAAACCCCGGTTATGGGCCCCTTTACACCCTTTAGTAAGGCTATGGGAAAAAAAAAATCGGGCATAAACCCGGGGGCCAATAATGAACATATACAGATTTTCAAAAAAGATGGGCCCCGTAGTTTTGTTGGGCGGTGGAAAAAATTTTGCCCCGGACAACAGAACGGACAGACAGAAAACCCAAAACCACAAACACACACAAACAAAAACAAACACACACACACACACACGCGGCCCCCCCCCCCCCCCCCTCCCCAACACCCAAACAACCCCACACCCCCCCCCCCCCACACAACACCCCCACAAACACACCCCACAAAACCCCCCAAAAACAGACAAAAAAGGGGGGTTTTTTGAAAAAATTTAAAAAACCCGGGGGTTTTTTAAGTTTTTTGGGTGCTTTCAAAAAAATTTGGTTTTTTGACCAAAATAAAAAAAAGGGAAAAACCAGCGGGGATTTTTTAAATTGGGGGGTTCCCCTTTGGCCGGTAGGGGTAAAATAACACTTTTAATTTGACCACAAAAAAAAGAACTTTCTTTTTCCAATTTTTCTTTATATCTGTTAAACGGGAATTGGGGTTTCAATCTTTTGGGTTTTCCCGGAAATTAAAAAGGGCAACCAAAGTTTTTGGGTTGGATTTTTTTAACCAAAAAAATTAGTCTTTTGGGAATTTGGGGTTCTAAGGGGCTTTTTTGGCATGAAAACCCACAAACTTTTTGGGGGGTTTTTCCAAAAACCCCCCCCCCCCCCCCCCTTTTTTCCCCCCCCCTCCCCCCCCCCCCCCCCCCTTTTGAGATTTTTTGCTAAAAACCGGGGGTCGGGAAGATTTTTCCCGTTTCCTTTGATTGTACGGCACCCATGTACTGAGCAGGGGAATTTTCCAACTCCGTCTTGATGAAAAAGGGGAAAAAAGAATCCCAGTACCCAAGCATTGTTTCTCCCATGTTTTTTGCTGAAAGCGGGAGGTCATGCACATATTTTTAAATTTTTGTATCGAAAACGGGGGTTAAGTTCGGGGTAAAGGGGGGTCAGGAAAAGTGTTTTTTGACGGTGTAAAAACCTATTTTTTTTGGCCTGGATATTATAAAGGGGGTTCCCTGGGGAAACACGTCAAAGCGGGAAAAGTGATTCCCCAAGAATGATTACTCTACTCAAAAAAATTAACCCCCAGGGATAAGGCAAAAAAAAAACATCGTCTGTAAAACAGTAGGCCAAATGGAGAAATATGGATCTAAAAACACAGGTGTCGAATCACCCAAATGTGAAACGTTACCCCCAGAAATCGGGAGACGTAAATTGGATCAAAAAAGTCAAGCCGATTTGGAAAAAGGTTGGTTACTTAAAGTTTCAAAAAAACAGAGGGGTTCCCGAAATTTGGAGGAAAAACCCCTTTTGGGCCCAATTTTTTAAACCCCAACCCTAGCTCAGACTGGCTTGACGATGAAATCCGTTTTGAAGGGTAAAGAAATAGTAGTGCATGGGGTTTTGGGGCTCCGGGAAAGACGAATTTGGTATGAGATATAAAACCCAGTCCCCGAAGAGGGAAAAGCCAAAGTCTTCGGTCTCTCCCAGGAGAGTTTTGAAAAAGGCTAGGCCCCAGAAGAGGGGCCACACAGTCCTAAAAAGGTTTTCAAAAACCCGGGGAAAAAATCCCCCCGATAAAGGCCCCCCCGGGATATACTATGAAAAATTTAGCAGTAAAGTCATGGAACGAGTAAGCAAAAAAATTCCCCAAGGATCTTGGAAGTAAAAAAATCTTTCCCTGGAATAAAGGGAGGTCCAGAAAGGAAAAAGTAAGGGAAAAAATAGGGCCGGGCTTTTCCCTTTAAAGGGTAAAAAAGGGATTCCACAAAAAACGAAAAAAAATTTAGTTTGAATGATTGGGAAGGCGCATACAAGAAAAGCCCAGTTTTTTTTCCCCCTGGAACTACCCTTCCCCCTGTTTTTTCCCCTTTCGATTTCGAAGATGCCCCTGACTTCAATTCAATGGAAGTTTGCTGAGGTGCGCCCAAGGGGGTGGTGAGGTCGATCTGGGCCCCGGAAGGAACCCCACAAGTGAAGTGGGTGCTAAAGTGGAGGTGGAGGGTAGCTCGGGCCCTGGCCCCGGCTGCTTTTTCAGTTTGTGTGCGTCTCTTTTTGATGTACATGCCCCCCTTTTTGATGCTGCTTCGCGGGGGCGGGGGGTTTGGGAAGGCCCCCGGGGTGTTGTTTTGATGGGGCCCTTGAGGGACACTTTGGGGCCCAGTCCTTGAAAGTTTTTTTCTGTCCCCTTTGCGCTTGTCCTGACTCAGTTCTCCGTACAGAGTTGTTTCGGTAGTGACTATCTGGCATTCTGACGATGTGGCGCCCATTAGCCCGGGGTTTCCCCAAAAGGGGAGGGTAGATTTTCGGGGATGCGGGGTTTTTCCCGACCCCAGTGTCTGGGAAATTTGTCTTGGGACTTGATGTGTTTGGGTTGTGGGGGAGGGGCTGAGGTTTAAAAAGGTTTAGCTGTTTGGATGTCGGATGTGACCCGTTCAGGTTCCCGGATAGAGGAGAGTGGTTTGTAAACCCTGCATGAAGGACCCTTCCCCTTGGTGGTAGGGGTAGTCCTCTCCCCTCCCCGACATTTTTACAAGGGCTTTTCCCAAAAACAGAGTGGCTTTGGGAGGGTTTTTCTTTGTGTCAAAGTTTACAACTGTGAGAGGGGTGCTGCCCCGATAGGTGAAGTTGTCAATGCCCGTAAGTTCTGCCCCTTTTTCATGATGTGTGGTTCCCGGGAGTGTTTACCCGGCGCAGGTGAAACATCACTTCTTTTTTTTTGGTGTGAAAGGGGAGACCAAAAATGGGCAAGGGTCGTGAGAGCAGTCCATTTTTATGCTGCATCATTGGGTTTGTGCTGGCATTGAGGACGCAAATCATCCGAAAAAAGAAGTCCTGGGTGCGGTCTCTTTACCTTTGTAACGCCCGCAGTGCCTTGAGGTTGAACAGCCCCCGTCAAATTTTGTATCTGGGGTGTATACAACCCCAAACAGCCGGGAAAGGATCAGTCGGGTGGCCCGGGGAAAACCCCGTGAAGAGTGTAGGGGCGGAAACGCAGCCTTTCTGTACGCCGTTTGGTTTATGGAAAGGCTTCTGATTGTCTTTCCCCCCCTCCGTAATTTCCCAAACGTGCCATTTTTTGGGAAATGTCGGGGGGGGGTCGGCCCCATGAAACCTTTCTGGGGAAGCCCAATTTTTTCCATGATTTCCAAAATCTCGCTGGGCCCTACATCGAAGGGGCCTTTGGGCAGATCGACAAAGGTCCAAACGATTGCTCCTGGGCTCTTGGCATTTTTCCTTTTGGGGCTGTCGTGCAGCAAAAAATTTATGTCTGCAGTTGGGCGTTTTTGCACGCAAGGGCCCCACTGGCTTTCTTAATAACAATAATAAGAATATTTTATGGCCTATTTCGGCTGAGACAAAAACTCTAAGCGCTTTACAATAAAACTTTGTTTACCCAAAGGGGTGCCTCCTTTGGGTTTGGGCTGAAGAGCTGCCCGCTGTCGTTAATTTGTTTGTTTCCCCTTTTCATCCAGTTAGATCGTTAAGTCGATCACTCTTTTCCTTTTCTTCCTTATTCTTTCCATTTTCTGCCCGGGTGCATGCTTTTGGTAAAAGTGTTTATCCTACCCCCCGGCCAAAATGGCCCATCTTCCCAAAGTTTTGGGGATGGGATTTTTTCGTGTGTGCAAAAAATTTTTGTGCGTGCGTTTTACACACCGGAACCCCGGTTTATGGTTTTCATTCGAAGGCTGTGTGGGGGAAATGGAGTCCGAACCAAAAGTTAACTCTGAGGGAAAAAAACCCCCTGTACCCCAAAGCCCCGGGGGGGGGTTCGAACCCCCAAACCCCCGGATCACCCAAAATTACGAGTCCGGCGCTTACCAATGAGCTATTTCCCGGTCCCCTTTTGGGAGGAGACCTGGGTCAAGGTGTTTGTTAAAAAGGGGGGTTTTTGGGAGGACCCCGGCCCAAAATCTTTTCCGTATGGACCAAAAAGAGAGATTCTGGTGATTGTCGAGACCGGGCGGTTGCCTTTTTTCTTTTAGTTTTGGGGGAAGAATGTTGGCCCTCTTGCAAAAATGGTGGGGCCCTTTTCTTCCCTTCCACATGGACTGGAGAGCTGTGTTTAGCTTCTGTGTCAGGTTTGGGGTCCCGTTTTAAAAATTGGCAGGGATTGATCAGATCAGGGGTTTGCCCCAAAGGGAAATTTTTTTTGATTTCCCCTTTTTGATTTTTTTTCTGTGGGGGGTGGGGAGGGGGTTTGTTTTAAGGTCGTTTCCTTTATCCCACTTGAGGTAGGCGTGGAAAAGGCCTCGTCGTTGATTTGGGGAGGGGAGTTGAAAAACCCGATTGAAGTGTTAAACCCCTCTCTCCAGAATTGCTTATTTCTACAGCACTGGGTCCCCTCTGCATTGAGGGGAAGGAGGGGGGGGGGGGGGGGGGGTTGGAGGACTGGGGGCCATACACCCGCTTTTAGATCTATAGAAATGCTTTGGGGTCATGACTGTCTGGTAGCCTTTGGTTTTTTGGCCCCTTTTTTCGGAAAAAAGGGATCCTACTTCCCGGAAAAAGGGGGCCCCTTTTCTGACTTTTTTTTTTTTTTCGTGGTGAGACATCGTCCCTTTGCTTGTGTGTTGGGGCATTCTGGTGCCCCTTGAACAGAGGGGGTTTCTCCACGAGTGTCTGCATTCCCGCGTCATTCTCATCAAACCCCGTCTTGGTTTTTACGGGTTGCTGGTCCCAGGTGTTCGGGGGGCAGTAGAGTGGAATACATTTTGAAGGCCTCCCCCTGCTCTTTCCCTTTCTGCTGTGGTCATTCCCCCTCGTGTTTGGCCAGGGGCCCGAAACCCTTTTTCATTTGGGGGAAATCTTCTGCAACTTTATGGGCCTTTAGCTTTGAAGCGTTGAGGTCTTTGCAGTCTTTGGGCCCTTTGGGGGCTTCGCTTTGGGGAGGATGCGAGTTCAAACTTTGGGCACGATGAGGCGATGACAGTCCAAACATCAAACACCACCAAAATTTGGGCCCTTTTTACTCTCACGTTCGCGCATCTATCTTCCTGGTGATGAATGATTTAAACAAAATGCCCAAAGCTTTGGAGCCGTGGGTGAAAACCATGGTGTTTTGTTGGGGGGGGAGGGCGGAACAGAGTGTTGGTGGTGGGCAAGGTCATGAGTAGGGCCCCATCTTGAGAAGCAGGAGGCCCTTTCTGTTGCGTTGCCAAATACCACGTTTTTTCCCGTCATCCTTCCCCGGGCTGGTTTATCGGGGCCCCCTTTGGCGTGAAGTCTCCCGGGACAATTAGCTTTAAGGGCGGTGGGGAAATGCTGCAATGAGAGTGTCTAGTTCTTTGAAATTGCTTGATGTCATCCGGGTTGGTCATTGGTTTGGGGGTACAGTGATTTGTGTTGCCCCCCCTCTTGTTTCCCCGTGGAAAACTGAATTTTTAGGCGATCGTTTATGCCCTTTGGGAGCTTTAAAATTTGGGGGAGATGGGGTCTGGGCCCAAATTCCCCGCCTGCCTCTCGCCGTTCGTTTTGCTGGTCCGCCCCAGAAGAATGGTATCTTCCACCCCAATTTCCCTGGGGTTGGCCTTTTTCCCCTTGGCGTATTTTTTTATGTGTGCAAGTTTTAAAAGTTGGGAGCGAGCAAGGTTTTTTGGCGGGCCGTGGGAGTTTTTTGTTCTTGTTGTTCCTTGGGGGTTGTCCAATAGAGTTCGACCCTTCCCCGTGTGAGGTTGAGCACCTTTGTTTTTTTTTTTTCTTTGTAGTTCAACCCTTGGAGGGACACCTGGGCCCGCCGCCCGGGTTTTCTGGCCAGGGTTTTTTAAGGGTGAAGAAAGGCCCAAAGTTTAGGGCACCTTTTTTAAACCCCCCTTTTTTTTGCAATGGAGTGAATGGTGCGGTCCTAAACGGGGGCCCCGCTCAGACAACCCGGGGGGGCTGGCCCGAACTCACTTCTGCTTCGTCCAGTAGGGAACCCATACATTTTCCCGGGGGTTTTTTTCCTGTGTGAGGTTCGTGGAAAGGGAAAATCCCAGTGTGTCCACACCGGGTGCCTTCGCCACTTGCCCATGCCACAGGGTTTAGGTTGTTTCCCTTTTGGGGTCTGAAGTCATTTACTTGCGCCCTTTACTTTGTTTTTAGGGAGGGAAAAGTTGCGCTTTCCCGCCTCACTCTTCGCCCACTTTTTGGGGCCCAAAGGCAAAACGAAGTCGAGGGGGCCCGGAGATGATTGGGGTTCAGTGGATTTACCATGAGCCTTTTGTGCCTTGAAAAGCCTGAGCGCTCCCCAAAGCGTTTTTGGAAAACGCCTTAGGGGTTGTTTTATTGAAAGCGAGCTGAATTCGGCGAACTGCGGAAAGAAAAAAATCTTGATAGTTGCAAGACACTTACACGGGGGATAGCAGCGGGGACTTCGGAAGGGAAACCCTCACTACAATCGAGGACAGTTCATGATGATGACTGTGCAGGAAGCATGGTGGGTGGTTTGTAGAAAAAGAGACAAACGTACATAAAAGGGAAACCAAATCAATACATGTCTCGGATATGGGATATTCCAGTGTTCCCAAGGGCGCGTTTGTTGTGTTTAAAAAGTTTAGAAATTTCATTTTCCTTTAGAGAAGGGAAAGGAATTTTTTTTGTTTTGTTTTGTCCCAGAAATTTTGTAATCATTTGGGGAAAAAGATTTCAAAGAAGCTCCTTGAACCCCCAAGAAAAAGGGGGGGGGGGGAGGAAATGGAGGTGTTGGGGGGGGGGGGGGGGGGGCCCCCGGGAGGGGGAAAGGGGCGGGGTAGGGGGGAAAAATTGAATTTTCGAGGTTTTAGGTAGTCACAGTTCCCAAAGGGAAAACCCCCCGGTTTTTTAAGGGGGGGAAAAAAAGTAAAAAAAATCGAAAAAGAAATAAAAGTCGGGAAAACCGGGAGAAAATTTTTGGGTGTTGTAGGTTTTGACCCGTAAGAGTTTAAAATTAAAATTTTTTTTTTAAAAAGGGGGAAAAACCCCAAGGGGAGGAAAAGAAATTTTAAAGTGGTTTTCCTTTAATTGACAGTTCCACATCTAAAAAGGTTTTTTTAAATCCCCCGGAAAAACACGGCCGAATAATCACAAAAAATTTAAAGGCTTTTTTTTCTTTTACCCCTTTGTTGATTTAACCTCGTCCCTTTTTAAAGCCCCGTAAAAAGGGTTTTTAATTCTTCCTTTGGAAATGAAAGGGGGAAGAAAAAAAGAGGAAAAAAAAAAAAAAAGGGAAAGAAGGAAATAAAGAGAAAAGGAAAAGGAAGAAGGGGTAGAAAAAAGGGAAAGGGGGGAGAGGGAAAAGAGGGGGGGAAGGGGGAAGAAGAAGGGGGGGGAAAAAAAGGGGAGGGGAAGAAAAAAAGGAAAAAAAAAGGGAAAAATGTAAAAGGGAATTAGAAAAGAAGGGTTGGGGGACTTAGGAAAAAGGGGGAAAAAGGGGGGGGAAAAGGGGGGGCCCTTCCCCCCCTTTTTCCCTTTTCCCCTTTCCCTTTTTTTTTTTTCGTTTTTTTTTTTTTTGTAAACTTTTAAAGGGGAAAGGGTTGTAAGGAAAACTGGGGTTTGGGGTTTGAAAAAAGGAATGTTTATTTTTTTCCCTTCCTTTTTTTTTTTAAATAATGGTTTTTTTTGGGTTTTCTGGGGGTGTGGCCCGGTAACAATTTGGGTATAATAGAAAAATTTTTTTTAAAATTTTGTATTTTTTTTTAAACCTTAAACACACAGTTTTTTTTCATTTACATTTTGTTTAAAGAAACCCCAAAATTTAAATTTATAGGTAAACCCAAAGGGCGGGGCTTTAATTAATTTGTTAATATTTTAAAAAAAGGTCTTTTTTTTTTTGATCCCCAACCCCGAAAACTTTCGGGGCAGGGGGAAAACATTCAAAAAATTTAAACAAATTTTGGGTTTTTAAGTTTTGTGGGGTTTTTAAAAGCCCCCGTTGTGCGAAATTAAAAAACCTTTTTTGTTAAAAGGGAAAACCCCTTTTTTAATATAAAAATTTTGTTTTATAAAATTTAAGGGAAAAAAATCAGGTATTTTTTACAATTTTTCTTTTTCGGAAAAGTTATGTAATTTTAGGGTTAAAAAACCTTTCATTTTTCCCTTTTTGCGGGGTTTATTGAAAAAAAACTTTTTTTTGCCGTTTACCAGGGGAGTGGATTTCTTTCGTCCCCCTTTGAAACAGTCCCCCAAACCCCCGGAAACCCCAAAATACTCCATTTGGACCTTAATTTGCACCTGGCAACCAAGGACTTCTTCTTCTTCTTCTCTTCTTTTCTCCCTCTCCTCCCTCTTCTCTCTCCCTCTTCTCTTCTTTTTCCTCTCTCTCCCCTCTCTCTCTTCTCTTCTCTCCCCTCTTAAATTCCCCCAAAAACACCAAAACCACAACCACACCAAAAAAAAACCCCCGCCAAAAATTAGCCCCCCCTTTTTTTAAATAAATGCAACAAAAACAACCCCCACCCAAACAAAAAAAATAAACGGGCCCAAAAGCAAGAGGCAACGGGAAAACAACCAACAAAAAAACAAACTTTTTTGCACGAGGAGCCAAGGCAGCCGACCAACCAGAACAAACAAAAAAACAAAAAAAGGAGGGCAGAAAAAGAAACTTGGGGGGGGGGGGGGGGGGGGGGGGAAACCAAAAATTTAAGGGGAAGGGAGAAAGGGGGCGGAAAAAAAGGAGGAAGGGGGGGAAAGAAAGGCCCCCATGGAAAAAAAGAAGTTACCAAAAGCCCCCCCCCCCCCCCCCCCCCCCCCCCCCCTTTTTTTTTTTTTCCCCCCCCCCCCCCCCCGGAAAAAAAATTCCCCCCCCCCCCCCCCCCCCCCCCCCCCCCCCCTTTTCAATGGGGGGGGCCCTTTGTTTTAGGAAAGGAAGTTTATCTAGATCCAACAGAACATTGGGGGTTTGTCGTTTTAATCTTACAAAAAAGGTTAGAAGCTAATTTGTGGGGGTTTAAATGTCCCGCGGATTAGGTTACCACTTTAATTTCGAAAGTAGAAAACTGTTGTTAAAGCGTTACAACCACCTTTGCTTTCAATCAGTGAATATCCCTTTTGTTGCCACATTCGTCAATATTCAAACGGAAAAGTAGTCAGATACTGTTTCTTTCACATCTATTTCTTTTTTCGAAAATGATTTCGAGTGTCGAATGTTTTCTGATGTTCTTTCTTCTTTCTAAATTCCGTTTTTGAGGTTAAATATCATAAAAGAAAAGCAAATCTTTTTCCCTTTGTTTCACCCTTTATTGGGCAGATTGATTCGTCTGTACGTACCCCCATCTCCGCACACATGTGCCCACACATCCCACGCAAACGCACACATACATACATACTCACGCACATGTAACCCGCACCTGCATCCACGCACATTCTCTCTCTCTCTCTCTCTCTCCTCTCTCTCTCTCTCTCTTTCTCTCTCTCTCTCTCCTCTCTCTCCTCTCTCTCTCTTCTTCTCCTCTCACTCTTCTCTCTCTCCTCTCTCTCTCTCTCTCTCTCTATCTCCGCACACACACACACACACACAACACACACACACACACACAACACACACACACACACCACACACAACTACACGCACACACACACACTACACACACACACATGCACACACACACACACAACACACACAACACACACACACACCCACACACCCCGCACACGCCGCACGCACGCACGCACGCACGCCGCACGCACACACGCACCCACACACCACACACCACACACACCACACAACACTTACAGCACGCACGCACGCACGCACGCACGCACGCACGCACGCACGCCCCGCACACACACACACATACACACACACACACAGAAGAGAGACAAACAGACAACAAAGAGACAGATAGTGAGGGAGAGAGCGGAGGAGGATGGGGGAGGGGCACCATGATAGAGTTACAAGCCATTTTCAGGATTCATCAATGGGGGAGACTGTCGGGATTCTGCAGCGTCATGTGCATCTGGGCTCTGCAGTCCTGAAGACGGCTACACATGCAGTAAGTTGCCTTTCCAATCGTTTTTTGCCTAGAAAGATCTGTGACAGAAACAATAGAAAGACAAAAGCCTCACGCTAAATAGGCCTATATAGATTATGTTTGTGGTCATAGGAAATGTGCTGGAAGCCGTACACAACTGTCTCTTTTGAATGAATGCAGGAACGTACGCCTAGAGTGAAGATAAAGGTTTTTTGGAGAAAATACTCAACAGACAGTGTGTTTTAAATGAGTGCAGAGAACATTCTTGTGTTTACAGAAACTTGGCAGGATCATAAATGCATGTGTTCTTTGATTAAACACAGTAAAGTTAGCTGCAGTTTTTACACTTTATCAGTGTACGCGTGGTCTACAGAGTGTGTGTAAAGTCTCTTTATTTGTTTTGGAATTGACTTTCCTCTCTCTCCTCTCCTCTCTCCCCTCTCTCTCTCCCCTTCTCTCTCTCTCTCTCTCTCCTCTTCTCTTCTCTCTCTCTCTCTCTCTCCTTAAATTGTGCGCAGAGAGAGAGAGAGAGAGAGAGAGAGAGAGAGAGAGAGAGAGAGGGGAGAGAAAAGAGAGAGAGAGAGAGGACGGATTTCAATACAGACGTTTAGCACAGGAAAAGAAAAACCGTGCTGTTTATTCATTTTTCTAATTCAAAGCACAAAAACAAATATGCTGCCAGAATGTACCTGACATTGTGTGTGTGTGTGTGTGTGTGTGTGTGGTGTGTGTGTGTGTGTGGTGTGTGTGTGTGTGGGGTGTGTTGTGTGTGGTTATCGGGAAGAGAAGAAGAGGAGAGAGAGGAGAGAGAGAGAGAGAGAGAGAGAGAGAGAGGGGAAGAAGAGAGAGAGAGAGAGAGTAGGGGGGGGGGATTGTCTTTCCTTGCCATCTTGTCCGTTAGGAATCAGAATTAACAGCATGTAAGACAAAAACCTTTTTTCCATTATTTGACACAGGGCTGGACGCTAAGCAGGCATGCCCCAGCCACCACTGCACAGTACTGTCGCAATGGCTCCTTCTGTGAGGAGAATGAATTCTGTATAAGTATTTTGTTTCGGTTAGTACATTGTAATAACCTTTGTTGCTTTGTACACAGACCTTCCCAATTTTCTACCCTTGTGCTGCTTGTACACATATATCACAATTTTCTACCCTTGTGCTCCTTTGTACACATATATCATAAATTTCTACGCTTTGCTCCGTTGTACACATATATTATAATTTTCTACACATATGCTCCGTTGTACACAGATGTTATAATTTTCTACCTTGTGCCCTTTGTACACACTATCATAAATTTTCTACACTTGTGCTCCTTTGTACACACATATTTTTCTACACTTGTGCTCCTTTGTATCCCAAAATATAATTTTCTACACTTGTGCTCCTTTGTATACACATATAATTTTCTACACTTGTGCGGGCTTTGTATACACTTTAATTTTCTACACTTGTGCTCCTTTGTATACACATATGATTTTCTACACTTGTGCCCTTTTTGTATACACAATAATTTTCTACTCATTTTTTTCTTTGTATCAGTTCACAATGTTTATTCCAAACTGACTTGCATAGCTTTCCACAGCCAGAAAACACACCGTGAATAAGAGCAACCTGAATAAAACAACCTAAAGAAGAAAAAAACCTGAATAAAAACCCAAAATCAAACGACATACCAAAAGCATTCTCATGAACTTTTCACCTGCATGCAACAAATATCTTACAATTGCACTCCACATTTAAACCACTTAAAAAAAAGTTCTGTCATATAGAAAATTGTTTCTGCTACAATGTCCTCGAATGTTTGAGCTTTTCATTCAGACTACTTTGAGAGCTGTCTTTTGAAGATCATTTTGTTCATTTTGCGTTGCCTTGTCAGGTTAGAGCAGGTTTTGTATTCCAGCGTATTTTGACCAAGTGTCTTGTGTTGGACATAAAAAAAAGGGGACCAAATGGTTAACACAAAAGTTGCATGCTTACACCCATTAAACGATCTTCTACGTGCTCGCGCTGATGCGTGCGTGCGTGCGTGCGTGTGTTTGTGTGTGTGTGTGGGGTTGTGTGTGTGTGTGTGTGTGTGGTGTGTGTGTGGGGTGTGTGTGGTGTGAGTGTGTGTGTATGGGTGTAAGTGTGTGTGTGTGTGTGTGGTTGCGGTTGTGGTGTGTTGTTTTGTGTGTGTTTTGTGTGTGTGTGTGGTGTGTGTGTGTGTGTGTGTGTGTGTGCGTGCGCGCGGATGCGTGTGTGTGTGTGTTTTGTGTGTGTGTGTTGTGTGGTGTGCATGAGTTTGGACTGCGTGCGTGCGTGCGCGCGCGCGCGGGGCGTGGTGTGTGTGTGTGTGGTGTGTGTGTGTGTGGTGTTGTGTGTGTGTGTGTGTGTGTGCGTGCGTGTGTGCGTGCATACGTGCGTGTGTGTGACATGTACAGGACTAAAATTTTGGGACAGGCTTGTACAGCAAGTGAACAATGTCACGTGGTGCCCTCTGCAGTTCCTCACCAGGCACTTCCTCCAAGGCTTGCAGTAAGTGTAAGAGAAACAGTCAACCATTTTGTACGGGAAAAGGCCCCTTACTCACTGACGGAAGCCGAGCTGCTTCTTCTTTTTTTTCTTTCTTTTTTTTTTTTTTGGGGGGGGGGGGTGTCATACAATATGATATGAGACAAGACTGAAAGAGTCATTCGAATACAACATCTAAGAACAAGAACATGAGACATTGAATAAGTAGTGAGCAATATTCTTAAGTATTCGTTCCCATGGTCAAAATAACAGTTGACAACCCTAGATAATTCATTGTACAACATACACTGTCGGACCATATGGCAGAGAAAGATGCCTTATTCCACAATATATTATGGATTTTCACTGTTGGACCATTATGTTGAGGAAGATTCCAGTCCAACAACTAATGGAGTGCACTGTCGGGCTATTATCACAAGAAACATTCCTTATTCAACAACCTATCATGAAATACTGTGCCAGGCTAACATCACAGAAAATGAACTGATATGCCGTGGATGGACAAACGGTCGGAGTAACTCCGACACCCTAGCATATTGCGCATGACTGTTACGGATGGTGCGGTGATGTGTGTATTACTGTCTGACTCTCACTTTCAAAGTTTGGATGCGTGTAACGATTATTCCCTTCCCAAAACACCCACACCACACGGACATGGACAGCCACCAACACAAAGGTTAAGTTTCTTTTCTTTTATATGCTGCCTAAACCATGAAGACATTAAAACACATATCATCATAAATCATTGATATAAATGGGCAGTCACAAATCGACCCCAGATCAATCCCGGATCGCAGATCATTATTTCACATCAATGAAGGTTTTTTGAAAGCACAGGGAGCTTTAACCGTCGCTCTCAAAAAACTGTGACTTTTTTTCTGGCACAGACCTCTCTAGCCCCGGGTAATTGTTTTTGGTGTCCCAACAACACAGCCCGCACGCCTGGCTGCCCCGAGCCCAGATCACAGTCTACGGGCACCAACCAGGTACACACCACAGCATGCAGAGCCGCTCACAACACAATCCCCAAATGGTTCCCACAGGGCACACACCACACTGAAGAAAATCACCACAGACTACCAACCTGGTGGGCAGCCCTCTCAGCGTCGTACGACAGAGAATCCCGACGCCCTTTTCAGTACACATAAAACTACTGACCTGGCGGTGAGCCTCTCCACGTCGTCACGACAGAGAAACCTGTGGCCCTTTCAGTACACATCACTACTGACCTGGCGGTCAGCCTCTCCACGTCGTCGTGACAGAGAATCCTGAGGCCCTTTTCAGTACACATGCACACTGACCTGGCGGTCACCTCTCCACTCGTCGGGACAGAGAATCCCGAGGCCCTTTTCAGTACACATGCACTACTGACCTGGCGGTCACCTCTCCACGTCGTCAGACAGAGGGAAACCCGAGGCCTTTTCAGTACACATGCACTACTGACCTGGCGGTCAGCCTCTCCACGTTCGTCACGACAGAGAAACCTGAGGCCCTTTTCAGTACACATGCACTACTGACTTGGCGGCAGCTTCTCCACCGGGCATCATGACAGGACATTGGCTGGGGACCTGAAAAATTGGAAAATGAAACAAAGATTTCCTCACGTAATCCTCCTCTTAAAAAAAGCCAAGAATATAATTATTACAGACTAGCGCTTACGCGCTACGACCCCGTCTCGCCCTGGCGAGTTTGTCTGTCGTGTAGTGTTCCGATGTCCAGTTTTGCGTCTGTGGCGCAAGTTGCGTCACTACGGAATTTCGTCACATGATCGCCGACCCGACGTTGCTGTTTGTCGGACACCAAGGAACTTGATACCAAATTGGTGGCGATCGGCTTAAAACCGTGTATAAGCGAACAGACAGACAGACAAAATGAGCTTTATATAATAGATAAACGATTTCCATTCCCAGGGTTGACTGGCCAGAGCCCAGGGAACTCACTTTTTGCCGTTTTTTTTTTCTTTTTTTTCGCTGCACTATCTTTTCCCTGGATCTTTTCACCAAAAAATGTATTTGCCCACAGTATTGATTTTTGATCAGTTATAATAAAACCAAAAGCCAGTAGCTTTAAACGTAGAGGTACTTCCCCCAAACCCCGTTACTCTACATGCCATGTTCTGCCCCGTTTATATGAGCAGGACTTTTCACACAGTGCCCGCCAGAACCCCGTGTCTTGAACGAAGGGGTTCCCGGCTGTCAGAAAACACCATCATTTGGGAAAAGTAAGCTACCACTTGTCTGGAGATAAGTGTATTTTGGTGAGATTCCACCCCCCCCAAAAAAAAAAAAAGAAAAAGAAAAAAAAAAAAGAAAAAAAAGGGAAAAAAACGGTGTCAGGGAAAACCAGCCTGTCCATCTGCTGGGGTGTCACTGTCAGGATTGTTTATAGTCTTGCAGGACGTGCGCCCGTAGCTGAGTTCCAAAGTCTACTCTGACATGGGAAAACTTCAGTTAAGCATGTGAAGTCTCACTCGTTTGCTCCTGTTCACAAACGCTGACGAAGCATTGCAGAAACACCAACATTCCCATTTTTTTCCCAGGAAACAATATTACAGGTACGACAATTTTCATTACATTTCTACTTTTATATAAGTTTTTGTATCACCATTACGTCGCAAACCACATTAACTTTTTGTTTGTTTTTTTTTGTGCTATTTTGATGACTATGTTCTAAATGGCTAAAAGCTGAGTGTGGTTGCGTGTGTGTTTTGTGTGTGTGTGTGTGGTGTGTGTGTGTGTGTGTGTGTGTGTGTGTGTGTGTGTGTGTGTGTGCGCGCGCGTTCGTGCATTCGTGTGTTTTGTGTGGTGTGGTGTGTGTGTGTGTGTGGGGTGAGGTGTGGGGTGTGTGTGTGGTGTATGTGTGTGTGTGTGCGCGCGCGCGCGCGCCACGCGTGTGTGTGTGTGTGTGTGAAAGTGGGGTGGTGGTGGTGGTGGTGGGGGTGGTTGGGGTGTGTGTGTGGTGTGTGTGTGTGTGTGTGTGTGTGTGTGTGTGGTGTGTGTGTGTGTGTGTTGTGAGAGAGAGGATGGGGTGGGATATACACTTCCGTGTTTACAAAATCCATGCACACATACACTAACTATGTGTTTTGTTTTGTAATGTGTCCCCGTTGTCTGGCGGACCTACTTATAACTCGTTTTGAAATGTATACTATTTGCGCATTTTAACACCTTTATGAGTGGCAGTACCTTTCATCAATACTTAAAAAGCATTCTCATCAATTCTTAAAAACACATTCTCTCTCCTCCTCTCTCTCTCCCCTCTCTCTCTCTCTCTCTTCTCTCTCTCTTCTCTCCTCTCTCTCTCTCTCTGTAAAGCGCTCACCATTGCATAAACACACACACACACACACACGCACGCACGCACGCACGCCGCACGCACGCCAGCACGCACGCACGCACGACGCCCCACGCACGCACCAGCACCAGCACGCACGCACGCACGCACACACAACACACACACACACACAACACACACACACACACACGCTGAAAAATGCGGGCTCTGTTACTTGATACCTGATTCAAAAGCAAGAAGGGGTTTTTCACTGGAAAAAAATAAATCAGTTTTTACTGGGGAACTTTCTGCAGGATTAATGGCATTAAAATAAACTTCTAGATTTCCC
>CM031624.1:55714915-55749915 GCA_018398815.1 Conus ventricosus | reverse complement strand
GTTTTTTTTGGGAAGGATGAAAAAAAAAATTACAAAAAAAAAACTATGTTTGATCATGTCCAATTTTCAGGCCCTGAGTTCATAGCACAGGCATTTTTTTACAATTCCCTTAAGAAGAGAGAGAGCCGAAAGGCGTGTATTTCACCCCTCTACACACACAAACACACACAAACACACACACACACAACACACACACAAACACACCACACAAATGCAACACCATTGGCGCAGGGAACACCAAACACACACCCCCACACCCCACACACCAACAACACACACCAAAACAACACAACACCACACACCACACCCACCAGCACTTGTGCCCCCCCCCCAACACCAAAACCCCACAACCACTACCAAGCATACATTGCAAACACACACACACCAAACCCAAAAAACACCACACACAAACACACACACACACACAAAAAAAAGAAACCAAAAACACACCCCCACACACCACAACACACACACACACACACACGCAACCCAACACCACACACAAACACACCAAACAACCACACTTGGGGAAAATACTCTTCCCCTCCTCTCTCTCTCTCCTCTCCTCCCCTCTTACTCACACAACCAAAACAAAACACCACACCCACCACACCCCAAAACACACACACACACACACCACAACACACGCACCACACACACACACACACACACACACACACACCATACACACACGTGCACACTACACACACCCACCACACCCACAACACACACCCACACAACCCCACACACAACACACCACACCCCCGGCCGCGCGCGCGCGCTCAAATGACTCACAAAGAATGCATAGCGGTTGACAAACCCTCTCTTTTTGTGATCAACTATAGGGGCCAAACAGAAACAGTGACACAAAATTTCTACCCAAAATAAAACACGGGTCATCAATTTACCAAGTGAAAAAAAGATTTATGGTTTTGGGGGTTTTCAGGGGAGTTTAATGGGGGCTAAATCGTCTTTTATTTCCAAATTCTTACCAAACGTTGTATCTGAATTTTTTTGTTTTACCAACATTTCGCCTGTGAAATGAGTATCCGCATATTTGTGCTGATATGCAACATAAGGGAAAAAAAAAGTGTTTGCGCGAATTGTGCATATGAGATTGGGATGGGATATAACAATGAAGGATCCCCCCACTCCACCCCCTACACACACACATCTCATCAACAACACACACACTCTTCATGTGCGCGCAGGCCAGCGCCACGCCTACTAAGTATTCGAACTGTTTGCAACGAACAGCAAAAAAAAAATAACACACATACTCTCCCTGTCATTAGGACTTCTTTTCTTTGCACATGTTACTTTCTGTACTAAATTTTCCCCAACCCGGTGTACTTTGAGATAATGGTTTCTAGTGTCCTTGTCATGGCGCTTTTAAGCTTGGTAAGTTTATATTTGTATTAAAACCAATTCATTGCCGTGCACTTTGTTTTCTTGTCCCAGCTGGGGAAATGCTTTTCAGTTACGATTAGTAAAAATATAGCGTTATTGGTTGTTGGGCTCCGTTTGTAAACGGTGGGGGTTGTCCAAACCAGCACTCGCACACCAGGCCTGGCCTCGCTGCCAAAACAGAACAGTGAGCTGAAGAGACAGGGCGATCCCTTCATGTCGAAATGATTCTTCAGTAAGGTTTTGGTTCCTGGTGTCCTTAACTTACTTTTTCTAATGTTGATTCCAGAATCCAGGAACTACATTGTATTGCATTTCAGCACGGGTTTGGCTAAAGCCTGTTTATCTTGTGTGGTATTATGACTGGCCTTTCTCTAATTCGATCTCTGAACACATCGAGAAGATGAGTTATCCACCCTATGGGATGATTTCTTCTTTACTAGCATAAATAATCATCGAGGTACGAACTTTTTGCAATATAAAAAAAGAGTTTTGGCGTGGCATAGTTGTAACTCCTTTTGGGAAAATAACAGCTAATTGAGGGACCTCGGTTGGTTGTGTTCTATGGAAGAAGGTTTTGGGTGAAGAATGACTTCTGATTGAATATGTATGGTAGGATTTTACATTTGATTGTTCCTCAGCAATTTAATATGTTTAAGTCACTTGTGGGCTGCTGAATTTATCACATGTGGCTTCTGTAAGGAAATTTAGACAGAGTTGGTTTCTCGGAGAGTTGTAAACTAAACATTTACTAAAAATAAAATCATGTTTGATCCTATGTCTCCTATTTACAGGCCTTGTGTTCACTAGCACAGTGCAATTTATACAATATCCAAGTAGAGAGAGAGGAGAACCGAATGGCCGGGGTATTTCACCCCAGTCTCACGAACCACACACACACTCACACCTACACTCACCCACACACACACATCTCACACACACCACACACAACAATCTATTTGCTCTCTAGCTATTGTGCCTTGCACACACAAATCTCACACAAACAACATCACACACTACACACAATCTCTCTCACACACTCACACTACACTCACCACAACATCAACACGCAACTATAAACCATCACACGGACTATTGTGCTCCCCACACACACCTCTTCTCACACTATACTCACCTCTCGCACATCTCTCGCTCTTCTCGTTGCACAAACTCTCTCTCTCTAATACACAAATATACACTACCCACTCTCTCACTCACACTCAACTCATCACTTTATTAATCGACTTCATCTCTCTCTCATCTCTCTTCACACACTCTACTCTCTCACACCTCTCTACAAGCACCATACTACTCTCTCCTACTTCTCACTCTCAGCACTACTCAACCTAACCTCTAGGGGGTCAAACTTTCTCGCGCCGCCGAGGGCAACACATGCGCGAGCGAGGCGCAGACGAGCTTGCTCGCGTCGCGGTCTCACTCTCTCTCTCGTGCTATCTCACTCTCTATCTACACTATCTTCTCACTCTCCACTCTCACACTCACACACTACCACTATCTCATCCGCTTCTCTCTCACCATACAACACACATCACACTACACACATAGCTCACTAGTGGCCTCTCATACACACACTCAAACCTCACACACATCTCATCATCACACACTAACTCTCACACACTCACACACACTCTCAACATCGCCCCGGCGAGCGCGCGCGCTCTAATGTTCACACAAAGGATTTGCCATTAGCGGTTGACTAAAACCATCTCTTCTTTATTGTGATCTGTCTATAGGCCAAGCCTGAAATCTGTATGAACAAAGATCTTCTACGCAAATATCACACGAGCATCATGCCAATTTTATCCAAGATAGATGAACATCCTAAAGTTGGTATGGTGGGGTTTTGCAGGGGTGGAGGTGATTGGGAAGGCGATTCGAATTTTGTTTGCCTAAGATCGTGTTCCATAACTGGTGGATCTGGTTTGTTGCCTTATGTTTTTCACTCCAACATGTTGCAGCCGTCCGTGTGTGGTGAAGCATGACGTATCGACTCAGCCTTGAAAAGAGGTACCAAGCATGTCCAGGCTAATATCAGAAACAATTGAAATCCAGTTTTCGGATTTCACTCTCAAAGAATCAATATTTACAATAATTGACATGTTTGTCAGTGTCGTACTCTTGTTTCGTTACATAATCGGGATTCGTATTCGTGACGTGTTGTTAGTACAATAATTAGGATTTCGGAACGTGATCAAAATAGACAGTGATAGTATTTTTTTATTTAGCGTAGGACAGATTATATCGAGAAACTTTATGGTCCGGCATGTCTATGGTTAAATAAAATGTATCTCAGACTCTTTTATTAAAAAAGTATAGTGTTCAATAGGAATTTATCACGTGTGTAAAAAACATACAAAACAAATGTATCAGCTGGATGTGTTTGATGTTTATATGAAATAGCAATCACATCAAACAAATCGTCTGTCGATGATTATTTGATCAGGATAAGATAGTAATTCATGTGGTGATCTTATCATCTCACGATGTTCAGTGATCAATAGAGCATTAAGGCAGTTATATAGCCAATATCATTTATGATATGTCCCAACCAGACTGACCATATCGTTTCGACATTATATGATGAGAGTGCTCTGTTTATCAGTATCAGTATTGGAGTTTTCTGATTTTTTTTGTTTGTTCCACACACCTTACTTCAGTCAGTCCATATTCAGAGTAAATGCGCGCTGTTTTGTGTGCATGTACATGATGAGAAATGTTAAGTACGTGATGTGGATGTTTATGTGCTTGAGCAATGCCTCACTAATAAGGTGAGGTGCAAGACATTTCGAGCTGACGGCGCGCGGAAATTATCTTTGGTTTTTAATACAAACAAAAAAGCGGCTGTCTTGTAGTATATGACACTCGACATAACAAACTTGTGGCTGGGTGTTGATTTTGCCTATATCGGAGGGGAATGTAGCATAGCGGCTGTAGTGGTGTGTCTTGACGTCGCCGTTCGAAAACCCAACTGCGTCGCAATCATGCCCTCTGCGGTCGTTGATTCTTTCTTATGTTACTTTTAATGCTGAAAGTGACCTTAATGTTCACTCTGTTGCTTATGATTACGTTCTTTGTCACTCATGCTGTACAAGACACTGGACAACACAACGGTAACAACGTTGTTTGCTATGGTGTTTATTGGGGGTGCCATGTTTTCGTTTTTTGTCACTACTCAGTGTCTAAGACCTGGCAAATTTTATAAAAAAAAAGACAAAAACAAACGGATCCAACGTGTTTTGTTGCAATGTGTTTATTGTTTATTCTTTCGTTGTGCTCCATGATAGGGTTTCTTTGTCTCTCTTTGTGTCAAGACACTGGCAACACAAGCGGTAACAACGTGTCTGTGTGTTTGCATTTTGTGTTTATGTGGTGCCCCCTGACTTTGTGTCATGACACTGGCTTTTAACCAAGGATGCAGCAACGTGTGTCGTTTGCAAATTTGGTGTTTTGTTGGTGCCTTGTTAAGTTCTTTGTCACTCCTGTTGTCATGTACACTGCATCACTAGGAACAAGTGTTTGTTTGTTGCAATGTGTTTATGTGGTGCCATTGGTACGTTCCTTTGTCACCTCCAGTGTCATAAGGACACTGGCAACACCAAGGAAGCAACAGTGTGTTCTGGTGTAATGTGTTTTAGGTGGTGCCTATGTTTCGTTCTTTTGCTCCATCTCCTGGGCAAGACATGGCTCACTAGGGAAAAACAAAACGTGTGGTTACTGCAATGTGTTTTGTGGCTGCCCATATACGTTCTTTGTCAATCCTGGTGTCAATGACACTGGCAAAACACAGGGGGAAAAACGTGTGCTGTTTGCATGTGTATTTGTCGGTGGTTTGCCATGGTGTCAGGTACTGATAATGTTCTGTGGTTGTTGTTGATTGAGTCTTTAGTTCACTTATACCAGGGCTCTTTGGGGGGTAGTGGGACGGGTAAATGTACATCATTCCATGGAACATTTTTGTTCGGGTGAACTTTTTCGTAATGGGATGATATAGAACATGATAGGCCAAAATTGTACTCCTCCTTCTTCTTTCTTCTGCAGATCATCACAAGGGTTTATTTACCTGTATTAACAAATGTAATTAAACGACCCCTATGGACCCATTGGTTCTTTCAACATTATTTTATTGTTATTATTTTTGTTTTTCTATACCATGTCCAGTGCAGCGCAAAATGTCCATTATTAGTTTTGTTGCCCTTTATTAAGATGATGCATCTGAAAAAAAAACAAACAATCAATCAAAACGCTTCACAGCTTTTGCTCATATCTCATACCAAAGGAAAAACAATCACAGAATAATATACAAACCACGAGATCACATGTTCTATCTAATGTATTTTTTTTTACTTAACCAAACATCACCCACAAAACACACACTCTCTACTCTACTTTTCCCTTCTTGCTATGGTAATTTTCCATGCTTATTGTTTGCTCTATACTATTTTTCCAGGGGAATCCCAAGATGCTAAGGGCCAAGAGAGATTTCCTGTTATGTGCCTGAGCCCGGCGCTCCAAAATGATTGGTGGTCAGTGCGATCGTTAACGAGAATGTGACAAACCCTAGGACCGATAGATGCGGTTATCTCTCTCTCTCTCTCTCTCTTCTCTGTCTTCTCTCCTCTCTCTCTCTCTCCTTCTCTCTCTCTCTCTCTCTCTTCTCTCTCTCTCTCAAAACTACCTGACAACAATGTGTTTATGAACCGATGTTATTCTTCTATACGCAAAATGACCAGATGGGACAATTTTTTTTTTGTATACTTATGCATCCCCTTCATGAGGGGCAATGGCCTAATCATGATGAAAGTGTTCTGTATTCTCTCTCTCTCTCTCGCTCTCTCTCTCTCTCTCTCTCTCTCTCTCTCTCTCTCTCTCTCTCTCGCTCTCTTCTCTCTCTTCTCTTCCTTTGCTTGGTTTGTTTGCTCTTACTCGAATATCTTGGACTACGGTTAGCCTTTTTTTTTCCCCAACGTATTCATGCTTTTTTTTTTTCTTCGTTCTTCTTCGTTTTGACTTTGGAAACCTTTTATTTTTAATTTGTTGTTTTTGGTGTGTTGTGTTGTGTGTGTGTGTGTGTGTGTGTGAGTGTGTGATGTGTGCGGCGCGTGTGTGTGTGTGTGCTGTGTGTGTGTTCTGTGTGTATGTGGTGTCTGTGCTGTGTGTGTGTGTGTGTGTGTGTGTGTGTGTGCTTGTGGTGTTTCGTGTGTTGTGTGGGTTGCTTCTTTTTTGCTATTCTGCAAACAAAACAATCATCTGTCAAGTAATTTGTTCTTTATGTAAATATTCCTTCATGAGGGACTAAGATTCAAGGAATGGAAACTGGCTTGTTCTTATTTTTTTATGCGAGTTGTAGAAATCAGAGTATGGTATTAGTCATTCTACATTTTCAAATCCCTTATTAGGCTTCTGATTTGTAAAAAAAATAAAGTTGCTGCCTAGGTTACACATGTTAGTTTGAATGATCACTCTCCTAATTTGATTTTAGCCTGAAAATAATAAAGGTGTGTTTTTTTTACTAAACATCTTGTCACTTTGTTGTAATTCTAAAGGACAGAAAACATGTGTGTGTGTGGAAAATCCAAACTAAAAGATACTTATTCTGCCACTGGCATTCAAACATGGATATTTGTAGTGACGTGTTGAACGTGCAGTGAGGCGTAACATCTGGACCATCTGTTTATTGTCGACCAGATTCAATAGATGGAATTTGTCGGAGTGAGAGTGAGTTGCTCCAAACATAACGAAATGGACATAAGCCTGTAATGATTTACGGGGGCACTCTGTATAATGGGAAACGGTTTTGCCAATGTGGTGTCTCCTATTTCATCCGACTCCGGCACCCTTGGATTGTCGGTTAAGTCTCTCTCTCTCGCCTCTCTCTTCCTCTCTCTCTCCTCTCTCTCTCTCCGCTCTCTCTCTCTCGCTCTCTCTCTCTCTATCATCTCTCTCTCTCTCTAAGAGACAAAGAGAGTATTACAACTTTCCCCGTCCTAGTACTGATCTGGAAGACTTCTATTTTTATGCGTCAGGCTGGTAAAACAATGGAACGAAATTTCTGATGCATTATAACAATATAATTTCTTGGCATCATTTCCAAAATCTGCTACCAAGATTATCTTATTAAGCTTTTATATATTATAATTCCATTGTTTATTGTTCATGTAAAATGTATTACATTGCAATGTATTCAAATTTACCTGATGTTAACCCCTCTTTTTATCTCACCTCTCTCTCTCTCTCTTTCGTTGTACTTATATGGACAAGTAGATAAGCGTATATTTATATATATATTTTATATAATATATATATATTTATTATTTTTTTTTATATATATATATATATATATATTATTTTATATATTTATATTGTTTAAAAGATAAGTATTAAAAAGGAATATTAAAACACTTACAAATTTTTTTTATTTGTTTTTCAAGTGGGTGAGATATCTTAGGATGATGTTTGGGTTGCCCACCACCGGTGTATATAAGCGCAATGTGTGGGCCCGATTGGCAGCTTGTTTTTCACGTGTGGGTTTGGTTGCACTGTGTTTTTATTTATTTAAGGTTTTCAGTTGTTGTTTGGGGTGTGGTTTACTAACAACGTTTTTCCATTTGTGCCTGCAGTTGTTTACTATTTCTGTTTTAGTGTTTTTAAAGTTTGCTACAGTGTGGTTTACATGTATGAGCCATTTTTCAGATATACAGAGGTTGATCTTTTTGAAATGTTGCTGTATGGTGATGCCTTTTTATTGATTTTCCAGGATCTATTGTAGTTTATTTTTGCCGTCTTTCAGTTTTTCCAAAATTGTATTTGCTCAATTCTGTTTGGTTTTGTATTTTTCTTTAATAAATGACTGTTTGTGGTTTGAAATATCTGGTTTTGAAGTGGTTTTCAGTAATCCCTATGTATGTTTCTTTTTTATTTTCTGATTGTCAGAGTGCTCTGTTCAGTTATCCTCATTAAAGTATTTCAGATTCAGATTTCCTCTCTCTCTCTCTCTCTCTTCTCTCTCTCTCTCTCTCTCTCTCTCTCTCTCTTCTCTCCTCTCTCTCTTCTCTCTCTCTCTCATCTCTCTGTGAACTGCTTGGCTGGCTAACTGCCGAGTACAGACGCGATTTATATTCGTCTCAATTTAGTACCCTTGTGAGAATACAGGAAGTATCCAGTCACGAATCTTTCAAGATTTTGCAGGAATAAGTATGCCTCGACCACCAACTCTTTCGGACCGACTGTGGCGCCATTCTGAAAGAAAAGCACAACCTGAAATAATACAGATTTACTAGCGAAACATTTTCTGTTCTATGAAACGCTTTAAATCTTGGAGACCGAAGTTATTCAATCAACGAACTGGACAGATTATGGTGTTAATTGCATTTGCAGATTTTCGTATGTAGACGGAAGATTTTTGTCTTTAGCATAATTGAGTCGTCGTTTCCAGGTCAGCATTAACTGTTTTGACGTTATGGTGGTTATTTATCATGTCATCCACAAATTTATGCATAAGCACATTTATCGACTTTAGGATAATGATTTGCTCCCTAAAAAACGATTTTGTCGATTTGTAAAGGGGTGAGAACCTTTGTTTGGCACATTGGTTAGACGGTAGCCCAACTCCTAATATCGTAAAAAAAAATGGATAATCCATTCGAAGGCGAAACAGTTTGCAAATATGTTTTTAAATAAGATACACAAAATTTGCTGAGTTTTACATTGGACAGTGGATTTCAATGAGGATCCGTTACATCGATGTTCTTTAGTACAAAAATTGTATTGAAAGAAATGTGTGTGGTTGGCGATAAATTCTTGCACGTTTTGCGTACAGAAAAGGACTGTATTAAGTACACTTATTTGGGGATGTAATAATATCAAAACATTCTGACTAAACTCATCATAGAAATTATGAAACTTGGATAAAATGCAACATGACGTTAATTTGACCAAAAAACTTTGTAAATTTTAGGTTACTGAATAAAACGATTAAAATGACGAAGTATTTTGAAAAGAAATTGTTCTGTTGCGAAATGGTTTATTTTTCAATGTAAAAAAAAACAATTGTGTTTCAAGTGCAGTGTATTCAAGGAATACGGCTATTAAGGGAAGTTTTTAAATTGACGGTTATATAGCACAAATTTCCATTGCCCTGATATGATTTGAAAAAAAAAATGGAAATCGTTTATCTTGTACTATTACAGAATTAAAGGGAAAACTTCAGCATCACCTACTGCTAAATGTTAACCAAGTATCTGGATATCTACATTATCAGCATTGTTTATGCCGTCCTAAATACACTTGTGTTGGAAACTTTCATGGATACAGACGATGCAGTCTTGGGCGGCACTTACTTTCGGTTTCAGCTCAATTCTTGTACCCTTTTGTTTTCAGTGTGTGTGTGTGTATGGAGTGTGTGTGTGTGTTGTGGTGTGTGTGTGTGTGGTAGGTGTATATGTTGGTGTAGTGTGTGCTGAGACTTCCTTTTTTTTATATTGAGTTGATAGTGTGGTTAGTCATTCGAAAGAAAACGTGTTATATTTCCTTGTAAGACATATATGTGAAGAACTGGGGACAATAGGCTTGAAAAATTATAGTCGGTCTCTTTTCTCATGTTTACTTTTATGCACTCTTTCATTATTTATCGGAGATGGCCGTTGTACTAGTTACATTTGCTATTGTCTTGAGAGAATGGCAGGGACGTTTGTAAGGAAGTCAACTCACAGAAGTGCTGTTATATGCCAATGTCTTTGCGCCCTGTCCTCTTTGTGCTCGCTTGTCAGTTTCTCGATTAAGCTGAATAAATATCGTTGAAAAAAGGACAAGAAACAGAAACTTAAATTATTATATTCATCATTTACCCGAAAGCCGACACACCATGTTAAAACAAAACGCTTGAAACTCTTTTGAAATTGTCTGAAGATACTTAGCTGTTTGTTAAAAACAAAACGTCGACCTCAAAGTTTTTTTTATTATATCAAAACCAAATCTAACACTGCACAGTTGAGATACATATCACTACACACTTTCTATTTCAACATTTTATTGACTGAAACTAGATGCTTCTTAAACTAAATATAACGCTTCAACAACAACAACAAAAACAACAACAACAACAACACAACAACAACACAACAACACAAAAACAAATAGGCCACGGTCATGACAGGGCGAAACGAAAACTTTCTTCTGCTCAGGCACGTGTGCAACCTATGCCATGAGATGTGAAGTTGGGAGCGTCCCCCCCAATTGTTTAATTCTTAATCATGTATTATAAACAAAATTAACAATTAGGCCAAAGAAATCCAAGACCCGATCTGCAAACAACTACTGACTCAACGAATGTACAGTGCTTCATGGACCGTCATAAAAAAAATCATCACACATGTCTGGAAGTTGAGCAACATCACAATCTTTTAGAGGACAGCTTGCAGGTGTGACACTTTGGGCGGGACAAGTGAGAGAGAGAGACAGAGGGGAGTGAGAGGGAGAGCGCAGGTGCAACATCACCGCGCCACGTCTGAAAGTCAAGTTTATTGGTACTGATGATTTATCATCCAGAAAACTCGAGGTGTGATCCCGAAAAAGTCCCTATCATTTCTAGCAAACCTGAAGGTCATTGAGTGATTAACAGAACAAACAATCAACACAAAAATTAGTGGCATTCTATATCAGTTTACTCTAAGAAAAACACCTGAAACAAACGACCATTGCAGACCTCACACTGCAATTTCGTGGCTCAGACAGGTATTGGCTTTCATACTCATGTTTATAGATTTTTGGGAAGGGGTATTTGAGCTGTACACGGGTAGTACGTTTATATTAGGATCAAATGTTTCAAAATTAAAACGTCGAATGGGACAATTTAATGGAAAGAAACTGCCGAGGGTTATTGCGTCTTTCGAGCTCACAAACTCATTTGCATCAAATTTCGTGACAACGGTTGGCAATATTCAAAGATGTGGATGTAATAAACCGCGGCTGACCTGGTCACGCAACATAACAAGATATGTGCTAAAATCTAACGGACCGATCAACAAGCGTGTCATGTTTTGTGTCTCTAGGCGGGTGAAAAGAATTGGAGACGGCAGTAAATATACAGCCAATGTTTTGTATTTTGTCAAGCAGGGTCAGAAATGCTTTCAGGAAGGCTGATTTTTCGTGTTAGGAAAACCACACACACAGAGGATACACCGTTACAACCGTTACGGTGAAACTCTGATGATTATTCTGAAATCTGCAGATGGTCAGCGCGGTTATTATCTGGTGCGGCTACGTTTTGTAACAGTTCTGCTGAAGATTAAATGTCAGAAAAATGTGTGTTTAGTGATATTTCAGTGACAATTCTTTAGTAGGAAAGAAAGTCTAGGGACGGGAGCCGACAAGCAGAAGGCTTAAGAAAAAAATTCCCCTTTCTGTCAAAGTGATTCTGGCTCTGACTTACGGAGTGACATTTCTCTCTCCATGGCAATTCAGCCTTACAATTACTTTCCAAAGGGTTAGAACCGAAAATTTGAATGTTTCTCAGAGTTTTTTTCATTTCCTGCTAATTTGATTACCTGTGTCCTTGACCCCATTTTCAATGCCCGCAAGACTAGCGTTTAAGGAAATATTTTGTTTAAATATTCATGTCTTGAAGTACATTTGGGCATTTGCTTTTCAGTATCGATGAATTCCCGTCCCCCCACGGCTATATATTTAGTAAATGGTGTATAAGTTTGTTGCTGTTGTTGTTTTTATTTAAAAATGGAAAAAAAGGGATGTTGTTCTATCATTTTTCCCAAGAGTACCATAATGATGTGAGTGTGGTGAGCTTTGGAAGTGAGAATGAAAATTATTTGCATAACATTGTCTGGAAATGTATTCTAACTTCTGGTTGTTGAAAGATTAAAATGGTCCATTACGAACGGATAATCGTTCTCTTCATATGTAATTAGAACCCGTCTCCCCCCTGATTCCGTTGGGTGACATTCTTTTCTGTTATAAACGGGACAAAAGGGAATTTCGTTCCTGTATATGTGATAATTGTATTCCTGGTACTTTGAAAAAAGGGTTCTATATAGGAAACTCCTTTCCTTCAATGTAACAGTCATGGTTGTTAATCAAAGAAATATTTCTATTGTAAGGCACTCACTGTATTGAAACTTTGTATATTATATTATGGCATTTTTGCCCTAATTCCAGTGAAACGATTATGGGAAGAGTGATGTTAATTACAAACAAGAACGATAAATGTGTTGGAAGTAGGGTAGTACTGAGGTAGTATCGTTCCCTCAGGTGTCGGTGAAGCCGCCGTGTCCGACTGCACTGACTGCGGTGTGTGGGATAATCCTGTGCCCAGACTCTGTCTCTTGCCCCGTTCGGGGTATTGAGAGGCTGACCCGAGGGTCTGTAGACATCGTATGAGCGCTGCTGCCAACCAGGTGTGGTGTGCAGCAAAGTGCCCGGCCGCCGTCTCCGCACCGAGGGGAGGAGGGAGGGGGGGGGGGGGGGGGTGGACGGTCGAGTGGCTGTCCGTGAGGGTGTCAGAAACAAAACGGGGGTAAGAAAGGGCTTCAGACTTCGTTGCGGGACGGACCGACTTGCATTTTTCTGGCTGTGTCGGGAGTTCCTGGGAGGACTTTCACGAAATACCTGTGAGTGGTTCCGTTTTTCCGTCGTGTCGACGTGTGTCTATGGTGTGTGGGGAGTTCCTGGAAGCGACTCACGGATGCTTTCATGATCTGATCTGTGGTGAAGACTCTGTGATTCGGCCGGTAAGTGGCCAAGTTGCTAGAAACTGTCCGTGAAGACATTTGCTGTGGGTGCGGTGGATGTTGTGCCTCCCCACTGAAAAGAATGTGTTGTTTTGACTGTGCAGTACTAGTGTGTTATATATATATCTATAATATATATATATATATATATATTTATATATCTATATATATATTTTATCTTATATTTATATAAACAGATAATATATTCCAGGAATAAGTACCGCACCGTTCCAGCAACTTACAGGCAGCCTGGTTATGATTGCAATGCCTGCAGAAATATTGAATTATAAAACCAAGCTCGCTATTATGTCTTAGATTGAAGAAATAGGGGGAGATACGCATTCATATCTGCAGGGTAGATGATTCTGCCTAAACTAACAGTATGTGCTTGAGTGGGTGAATGGGGAAAAAGAAAATAAAATTGCTTCTCAAAATGAGCCTTCAGCAAGCTAATATTTTCCAAGGGGGAGAATCCTCCAATAGGGAGGGAAACTCCTAACTTTAATTTATATACAAAAAAAAAAAAAAAAAAAATAAAAAAACAAACAAAAAAAAAAAAAAAAAAAAAAAAAAAAAAAAAAAAAAAAAAAAAAAAAAAAAAAATCAAAAACAAAAAAGGAAAAAAAAAAAAAAAAAAAAAAAAAAAAAAAAAACTATGGTCATTCTAAGAAGCAACTATAAGCTTGGCTGAAGGCTCATTTTTGAGAAGCTTTTATTTTATTTTTCCCCATTCACCCACTAAGCAATACTGTTTGTTAGGCAGAATTCAATCTACCACTGCAGATATCGAATGCGTATTATCTCCCCCTATTTGCTTCAATCTAAGATAAGGAGCGGAGCTTTATATATATATAATTATATATATATATATATATATATATATATATATATATATATATATATATATATATACAGAGAGAGAGAGAGACGAGTGAGAGAGAGAGATGCAGAGAGAGGAGAGAGACGATAGTGAGAGAGAGAGGAGAGAGAGACATAAACTAATTTAATTCCAGGGTAAAGAGAGAATGTAATATCTATGTTCAAGCTCACCCATCTTTATTTGCACGAAAACCCCCCTTTTTCACATACAAAATCACGTCCATCACATATTATGTTTTAGCCAAAATTTAACCTGTTTCACAAAAAAAATTAAAACCTCAAAACCTTAAATTGACGGATTTAGCTCTTAAAAACGGGGGTTTTCCGTGGCAGAATAATAGGGGTGATCGGAAACAAAATATATTTCATTATCTCCAAGGACATAAAAAATCTAATGGTTTAACTAACATGACTTGTGTTTGCGGACAACTTGCAGTCTTCACGAACAAAGGATCTTTTTAGGGGAGGCCTCTTAGACGTAGTAGACGCCGTTAGAAGAGAGAGTCTTCTTAAATAATACACGGGAGGGGTTGTTTTCTAATTCTTTTTCAACTTTATATACGTCTATGCTCCATATAGGATCTGTATCTCTATTCTAACATCACCTTCTACCTTCCAGGACATATAAGTATCTTTACTTTAGTCCAAACGGCAAGGAGTTTGGATTACCTTGGATGTCTTCAGTATTGCTAATCTGTTTTTAAATTTGATTGCGTTTATGGTTTTAAGGCCTTTGTTGCTTTAAATTCTTCATTGTTCATGAAACGTAAGATGCCGGGCATATTCTTACACCATTCTGTGTAGCGCGCTTTATCCATTAATTTCATCTGTGATATTGATAGGTAAAACAGGCGTTCAGCTAGATTCTTATTAAAGTTTTCACTATGGCTTGTGAATTATGGTTGCCTGGGATCCCTCTCTTAACTGTAACTTGTTGCTTTAAAAAACAGTTGGATTACAGCAACCCTATAATCTCTTTCCAAATCAAACTGAATCATCTCTAGGATCCTTTAATGGGCCTCGCATGTATATTGGTTGTAACGTTCAGCCACAGCAGTTGTGCTTTTATCCGTTAAAGGCCTCAGCTCGTCTTTGTATCTGGATGCCATTGTCAAAAATACTGTTAGAGCATATTAAACTTTTTTCTTCTTATTTTATCAGGTGGTTGATACAGGCATGTCAATCTGGTGGGTGTCAGTAGGAACTGGAGTTAACGAATCTAGCCTTATAATTCTTTTTGGGGCAGGCAGATATATTGCCAAAGTGCCTGTTTTGAAAAGCCAGTCTTTCGCATCTGATTCAGGACACTCTAGCGGCTTTACTCAGTTTTTCAATAGCAGTCTTTCCGTTCCAATACCCTTTAGGAGAATAATATATTTTGTATTTCGTATTGTCCATAAGAAGGACTGTATTTTAATTGATTTTTTAATTGTTTTTTTGATTGTTTGTGCCAGAATATAAATTGCCACCATAGCCCACAATAAAACCTATCTCTGCTCATTTTTTGTTCTTCTGATGGTTCATAAATGTCGGACAGTTCTGGCGGTGGTGATGTTTAGAAATTTCTTTCCGGTGACTAAGTAATTATCATTCATTGCCTCATACCGTCTGTAAATGTCTGCTCTGAATGTCTGTTCTTCTTAACTTTTTATTATAAAGTCCTAAGTGAGCAATTATTCTTTTCTCGTAAGGTCTATTGCCTTAGCTAAATCTTTATTGCCTTGTTTTGACGTTCTCTCTCTTCATCGGACCGCCAATTTACTAACATATTATCTGCCTTCCAGAAGAAGGCCAAGGGCATTAACAAGTAGCTTCCTCCTTATCCATCATAACTACTCCGCATCTTTTATAAAATAATTTTTCTAGATTAATCTGCTATGAAACTAACATTTTCTGGAAGAATCCCTGATTGTAACAAGAAAGTCTTTTGAGGGACAATCCCTGAAGTAATTACAACTATAACCTTAACAACGTCTCTATGTCTAACCTTCCTAGAATCCGCGGGCTTCATTTTAATTATGTTTTTTGTACTGCTTATAGCTTTACAACGCCACTATTACAGAGTATGGTTAAATCGTATTGTAATCTTTTTTTTTTCATCATCTTTTTATTAAACTAAAAACACATAATTAAATATATCATAATACGAAAGATGGTCTAATGTGCTTTCTAATCAAATAATTTTTTGTTGTTTAAAGCTAAAATAAGGTTGCATCTAGCTTTGGCGAATCTTCTATCTTTCCCAGTTGGGCGGTTTTATTCCTAACAAACATTTTGCAAGGGTCTGTATAGACTATAACGCCAACGATAGGACTGCATTAATGACCCAGCGTTAAACTCAATGGGTTTATTTAAATAGTATTATATTATTTATTTATTGTTTTTAAAAAAAGGATTGTGAAAGAACCTATTAAAGTGTGTGGAGCAAGCAGACTACTTCGTAGACCGCTGCTAAAAAGACAGATATGCTCTCTAGCGCTTGCGGAAAAATAAAACAGTATTTAGCACTGAACTATGTATTGAACAGATTCGCAACTGTCTACTTCTGACGTGAGAATAAGTACTACGCCTAGGTAGAAGACAAACTAGGGTTATAAAAAATGGTTAGATCAGTGGGACAGACAATGATTAGTTTATATGCCTAAGTTAGTAAGTAAGATGGCGGCCGGTTGATTCAGAAGAAGATTTAAAATATGACTTATCACGAGTTCGGTTTTAAACAAGTCTAGAAACTTTGATGTGACATGGTATTACATGATTTGGGTCGATTTTAAGTCCATTCATCATGGGATTAATTACTTTATAAATCATATTAATTTTGATTATATTAAAAACAAATTTAATCGCAATAAAAAAATATGAGCGAGAGAGACGACGCGCAGGACCTCCGCAGACCCTCCGTAAGAAGGAGATTGTACTACAAGTGAATGTGCCACAAGGTGATGTACCACAAGTGAGTAGTGTTACTAAGCCTAAAAATCCTGGGCGTGATGAGGCTGGGCGTAAACTAGCTGAATGGAACTAACTGAAGAAAGCAAACCAATCAGCAAAACAAAAATTGTTATGATAGTAATACTGAAATCATCGCCACCAGCACCACATCCCATTAACAACCAACACTCAATCACAAACAAACGATAGATGTATATTATGTATTTGCTGCTGTTTGATGTGGGTGGGGGGAGTTTTAGCATACAAAATAATTAACACTTACATACGGCAAGTTAAAATACACCCACCATCCCCAGTAAAAGAAGAAGAGTCAGCTCTGCCAAAAAAAAAGCAACCTCATGTTGTACGACCCATTTTCTATGTAATAGTTTTTAGAACTAAAATAAAGTACAATTTTAGAACTAAATAAGTACAAGTTAAGTTAGTTATGAAAGTTAATTCTTAAGTTAAGCGCAAGTTAAATTACTAGTAAAGTGTAAGTTAATTATAAGTTATTATAAGTACTAGTTATGTCTTAAAATATAGTACTAGTTAGGTTCTTAAGTTAAGGTCTTGTTATGTTTTCAAGTTACGTTCTTGTTAAGTACTAGTTAGGTTCTTAAGTATGTACATGCCCAAGTTCAGTCAAGTTAATCTTTTTTTAAAGTTCTCCAAAATGGCTAAAGCTATGTCAATAGGTTGACGTAAGTTCTCTTGTTATTGTTAGAGGACTAGGATTTCTTGTAAACTGCAAGTTGTGGTTTTACTTGATGATGAGTAGAGCCGCTGATTACATTTGTGTGATGAAAATACTTTGTTTTCAAAGAGAGCTTGCTTGTAGTTATCGTGAGTTATATTTTTTTGACAAACTTCTGTACTTATGCCTTTAGCTTTTTTCATTACAGGTTGGCTGGCATCGTATACATCTTTGACGCAAACCAGCATATTTCTTTTTATAAACTGTCAATAAGTTCATCCTTCATCTTTCCTAATCACTTTTCTTGTTCACAGGTTTGAATGTAAAGGGCTGTCTTGCGGATAAGTCGCATGTGTCGTACATCCATCAAATCTTTAGCTACTTTCTTGTTTCTAGTTTTGTAAAAGTCTTTTGTTGGGAACGGTCTTATTGAATAAAACTATCAGTTGTCTGTGTAAAGGACTCTTGGCTTCTGGGTACAAAGGTTTTTTTTAAAGTCAGTCGTACAGCATATTTAACATTAATAACTTTGACAGTCTAATACAGTAAAGCCGATAAACACCGGCTTGTTCCAATTTTACATCCTTTTTCTTCAGCTGATAACGCCAACCAGGCTGTCGTTAATTTACTAATGTTCTTGATAGTTAGGTTTAGAGACCAGCTTAATGCTTGTTTTTCTTTTTGTAACTAATCTTAATCTTACGATTGTGTTAGTCTCTCCATCGTTTAACAACAGCTGTTGTTCATCAGTTTTTAAAGAAGTCTTTTTGCTGAAGCATCAGTGGCTTGGGTTACTAAGATCGTCATTTCTTTTTGATGTATGGCCTCATAAAGGGCTCTTGGTCAAAGCACAATGATTCTATGAACGGCAGTCAGTTTTAGTCCGTGTCTTAGGTTAACTGTAACAGTCTGTAATGACAAACATACTTAGTTTTGTGTCGAAGACTTAGGCACAAGTTTGAGGGAGGGTTCTGTGGGGGCCATCTTTAAAGCTTTCTGCGGCCAAGAGGATAATCGTTGTGGAGGGTCGTGCAGTTCTTGAGGATATTCTACGTCTACTTCTAGAATAAATACCATACTGTTGATTGACGTCAAACTGTCAACCACTTTAATGCCCCTTGACTATTATTTTGTACATGCCCTGTGTAATCCTGAAGTTACGAATGGAAGTGGCTGGCTCATAAGCCACCCATACAGATTGTTAGCGTCTAAGTCCTAGACGGTTTGTTGGATATATCATCTAATAATTGTTGTTGGCCTTTTCAGAAATGTGTGAGTCCATGTAATGCCATCCTCCGCCATCTTCAACTCATCTGAAGTGTAGTTAAGGTCAGAAATCTAAGTCATCTTGATGTTGCTGACTTTAAGAAGGTGTCCCAAGAAAGGCCCAGTGCAGAGAGTATGTGATGAGTTAGACAAGTAATGTATCATGCAAGTAGTCTGTAATTTGAAGACGTCCGCCAATAAAACACTCGTCAAGCAGCAGTAGTGATCGTAATAATACTCCATTGTTTCACAGTGTAATTCTGCCCAGGCTTTCTTTGCGTATTCATAGTCAGCATCAGTTATGCCTATACCTGTAAGCCTAGTAGAGTAAAAATCGTCTTTATGCTGTAGCGCCAGCTCGTCAAAAACTTTTCCACGAGTCCATGTAATCATAAGGATAGGACGCTTTACGCACCAAAGATGGTTCAATAGTATTGTTTAGTGATTGGAAAGTTTGTAGAGATCCTGCTAACTTATCCAAACTCCCCATCAGGATGTTGGGCGAGTCATATAGGATAAAGAGTCAAGAGTAAAGTCATGTACTTTTCTGGAGACTGTGCAATGCAGGTAACCCTCTTTATATTCAGAAGTCACTGCTTGCATGATAAAATGGGAATCGTAGCCTCGTAGGTTATGAAAGGAAGATAGTAGTTTCCAAGTCTTAGGGTCAGCCTTTAAGTTGAAGATTACAATTGTTGTGCGCTGCTCACTCTAAATTTGCCAGTAATGTGATCGTGGTCTCTTACTGCGCTGCTAATAATTCTTTATTGCAAATCCAACAGTGCGCCAGATGAGTCATAACGCTCTTGGTCTTCGGCAGTATAAAATGTCTGAAAGTTTTAGTTGGTTGGATAACTAATTGCGAAAAAGTTGTTTCATCTGCCTTAAAAATCTATAGCTGCGTTAGGACTCTGTAAATCTCGCGGTTTTGTCGTGTGTTGGCCGTCTGACCTATCAACAATAAACGCATAGGCAGAATCGATGGGTGGGGTAATAAGGTTGTTTTTGTTCTTGCTTTTGCGGGCCGCAGTACTGCGGACAAGATTGATTCAAAGTCGGATTAACTACGTACGGGATCATTTGCATTTTGTGTAAATTTTTTAAAACTAACTTTAGAGCCTGGTTTAGGTGTGAGGAGAGTTTGGTTTTCACATGTATACAAAACTTTTACAGCGTTCCTTATGCTCGGCAGCTTTTTTTTTTAGTAGAGATTCCTCTCAAACACACATTCTACAAAGCTCTTGTTTAAAATTGTCTTTTGTAGTATAGGCTAACAGGTCTGATTATTGTTCTGATTAATACATAATGACTTTATGTACTATCTGCAAACAGTATTAAGTCCTCGTTGTTTGTCCACGAAGTAGGGCCACTAGATCGGCTTACTAAGACCATGTGGATACGTTTCCGGTGATTGGGTTGGTTTTTGCTCTTCAAAACTGAGATTATACTTTCTATATTACTGGAAAGGTTTGTTATTAAAGTTCAAGCTCTTGCTTATATGCTTTCATAATTGGAAACTCTTTCTGCTGTTTTTTTGTAGGATGTAAATGCGCTAAAACGGCCACAATAAAACACATTTGTCAGTTGATTTTTTATGTTTAGGACTGCTCGTTTAAAATAACTCTTTTGGGAGAGGATTGGTGAGATTTGCAATATAGGATAGAACTTTGTTTGTCTTAATTTGCTTTTTAGGACTGTCCCTTAGACCAGCCAGAACCACGCAATTTTGCTCTTCCACTCGCATGGTTAAACTGTGTAAGCATGTAATCACGCCAGTTAGAGTTAAAAGTCCATGGTAGCGGATTTATTCTTTCTGTTTAGTTGAACCCAGACTTCCATGTTTACCATCAGAGGCGTTATATAATCAATAGAACATCCAACAACAACTATACTGGCGGTCCATTGAAGCGAATCTGGGATTTTTGTAGAGATGGCTTCGAGGCTACGCTTTTCTGAACGTTTTGTATGGTTAATGATGTCATGTCTACTTCGCAAAAATATTGTTAATTGCTTGTCATTACCTTCACCAGTGCGACTGGCTCGGCAGTTTTTCAAACTCAGACGCGTTTGTGAGGTCATTTTATTAACTCAAATATTTACGTTGGATTAAAAAAATATAATGTATATTAATAAGTAAGTAAAAACAAGCTTTTTTATTCTTCACCCATGCCTCGCAAACACTTCCAAGACATATTAATCTTAAATAACGCCCGCCAATTTTTAGCTTTTTCTGAATCGCTACAGTAATGTTTATCATACGTGATTGCTTCGTTAAATAGTTCACTATGATCTTTTATTATATGTTTTATATCATTTCAACCCATATTCACTAAAATCACTGTTTAACCTTTCATTGTTTCGTCAAATAGTTCATTAAAATTCTTTAAATCAGATGCACTGAGTTCGACAGCCATTTTTAAATCTAAAATAAAAAAAATAATTGTAATTCAACTGTTATTATAGTCTTTTCTAATCGTAAACCTAATTTGATTTAAGGTGAATAGCTACTCCTTCAGGGGTGGTAGAAAAAGTCAAATTAACAACTTCAGGAGTCATATTATAAACTAATATGGCAAACAATTTATAATTGGTTTAAGCCAAGAATCTGGTATTTTACTAATAGTCTGCTTTAACGCTTTCCTGCATATCTATGCGCTCAAAAAGATCAGTAATTAATTCTTCAAGCATGTTCTTTAACGCTTCTCTTCCAAGCCCCTGCCTCTCTTTTAACTCCAGCCTCATAAATATATGCCTGAGCTCTCTAACTACTTCAGCCCTCATTTTTTTTAAACCAGAATAAAAACAAACAATTAAAAAAAATAATTAATTAGTTTCTCTCCCCCTCCACCCCTCCGTCTCTCTCTTATTCACACACGCGCGCTGCAATGCAGCACATGGTTGTGGATAGGGAAAAATCAATAACTTACCTGACAGCCTCTACCACAACGCTGGCGCTATGCCCTTCAGCCGGACTGTGATTGAGAATCAGTACTCATTGCTAAATTTTTTAACGAAGATATTTCTTGAGTGGCTTGGTCTATCTGCACCTCTGTTGCTCTTACTTCTTTTGTAAGATCGCGTATTCTTTGTCTTTGCTTCCTACTTTTTTCTTTTAATCTACAACGTTCGTTTTTCTTTCTGGAAAGGCGGACTTTTATAGAAGAGGTTAAAATACTCGAATCTGCTGCAACGCTTTCTAAAAAACGAAACACACGAGTCCCACTTGTTGATGGTTGGTTCGTTGAAGGCTGGGTAGTTGAGGGCCGGCTAGTTGAGGGCCAGCTAGTTGAGGGCTGGCTAGTTGAGGGCTGGCTTTGGGGAGGTTCGTCCATGTCTAGGATTTTATTATCCTAATTTATATTACACATGCGTGCTCACAAATGTTGTTTCGGTTTCATCATGTTATTGTATTTACTAAGGTTAGCACATGCGTACTCATAAATGCTGTTTCGATTTTGTCATGTTAATTAGACTAGCACATGCGCAGTGGGAAATTCTGTCATGCTTTTTCCGGTTAAGTAATTTTTCAGAAGCAGAATTAGGTCAACTCACCTGCGAAAAATATTTTTCACAGGAAGACAGTGACAGAAATTTCGACTGCGCATGTCTCGGTCGGGCTGGAATAGCAGACGACGCCTCTGGGCCTGCGATCAATACTAGCTCAGCTACTGTGTAGACCGCGGGCGAGTAGCGGTGGTGGGGGCTGCAATCAATAGCCGGTGAGAATGCAGACCAGTCATTCAGTCCTACCGGTGTTAATTGTCTTAGGGTGATTAAGCCTGTAAACCATTTTGTTAATCTTTTTTTTGTCTATTTTGGGTTTAACCGATCATGTGTTTGTTTTTCAATGTTCTGTTTAATTGCATCAGTGTCTACCTGTCGTGAAGTAAAAGTCTTTCTCCACTCCTTTTGAAGTTCAATTTTTTGTCGCCTGTAATCCTCACCGTCAGCCATAAGCTTCTGAAATTCTTCGTCCGTAATGTTTTCATCCTGTAATGATTTGCTTATTCTTAATCTTAATGAACAAAGTTTTGCCGATGCTAGGGCTACAATAGCAGTGTGCTTTTGTAATTTAGGAGTTAATTTTTTTAAAACAGCACTTACAATCATAGACACGGCACCTAAACCCAAACCAAGACCCCCTAATGCTAAAGAGGCTGGCGCTCCAACCCCAGTGGCTAAAACGGCAACGCTAGAACCAGCACTTACGCTAGCTACAGCCGATGAGCCAGTAATTACATAAGAAAGAGTATTTAAAGCTTTAGCATATTTCTTTCTAGTAGTCCTATACTTATCCAAGTCGCTTTCTATTTCCTTTTGAAGTTCGGTTATTTGCGCTAACCTAAACTGTTGAACCTCCATTTTTTAAATAAGATTATTTTATTAATTAATCTTATACATATCTTCTTATTAATCCTTCTGGCAGCACTTCATCAACAGAGTAAAACGCAATAAAATCAACATACTTAATGAAAATAAAGTCGAGTACTGTTAGTTTGTCTTTGTCAACCATCACAGTAACCTTGTCAGATGATGAAAAAGTGTTTATTTTATCTTCGTTTTTAGTAATAACAATAACGAGCCTAAGAGGACCATCCAAGTTTCCAGACGATAATTGTACTCCCCGTGCTAACACATGTTCTGGCAAACTAGAATTAGACTCCCCAGGGTAATTAATAAAACAAAAATCAAAGTAGCAGCGTTAGGCATTGGCGGTTTTGGAATAAATTCTAGGGTTACTGTGTCATCCCCCACTTCAACTAAGGTCTTCTTTCTGCTCAGCACATATTCACTCCTATATTTATCTATTACAATCTGCTTTTTCTGTTGTGTTCCTGGAACAAGACTAGCAAGAAAGGGGCCCGCATTCAAAGCTTTTCTAAAATTGTTTTTCTTATCAAAGTATACATTGGGGCTTCGTAAGTCAAATTTAAAATCCCAGTTAATTTCAGGACGCAAGACCCAGTTAGTGTCTTGTCTATAAAGCCTGTATTCATATTTGCCGTAATCAGTTGTTTCTAGATTTTTTATTTGTTCTAGGGTAGGATATTACTGTCGTTTTTTGTCTTCAATTACTGTTCGTTTGTAAACCTCATCATCTGTGTACTCAAATCCATAAAATTTCCTGGCACTCCTATTAGATCAAACTCAGTTGTGTCTGCTAGGTCTTTTAGCTCTACTGCAACGCATTTAGGGGCTAGCTGCGCTTTTGATTCTGGCCCTCGAGACATTCTTTTTTAATATTAAAATTATAATAAACAAATTGTTATAAGCAGTAAATAATAAACAAATTGTTATAAACAAACGTGTCGAACTGGGGATCAGTCCGCAAGCATAGCTTAGCATGCTTAGATGTTTCTAACTGCTCTTTTATTTTTTTTAACTTATCTTTGTCCCTTATTATATAATTTTCACTTGAACATTCTTCAAAACTATTTTTGTCCTTAGTGTAAAATAATACGACCGATTTTAACTGCGATCTAAAGTCTTTTAAGACAGCATTGTATTTTTGAGTTAAGAGCCACACAGAAACTAAGGCGTGACGGCCACTAAAGGCCAGCTTTGACAGAGCTTTCTTTTTTTAACAATGTCTCGTTCAGCTGAACCATCAATAATAAACAGTGTTTCAGTTCCCTCAAATAGTCTATAGTAATGTTCTAAACAGTCGCTCAGTTTGTCGCTAGGATCAACTAAAAATATATTATCGTCTGTATTTAGCAATTTTAACATTATGTTAAAAATTAATGAGGCAAATCTTATAATTACTATGATTTTTCCAGAAGAAAAAAGGGAGTACGTTTTGCCCAGAAGCCTTGCTCGAATTTTAGGCTTTTATGATAGTGGTGAAACATATCATATTAAAACACATATGCACTTAAAAAGCGGTCTTTATGAGTATGTAGGCAGTAGACCATCCGATTTTCTAATTAACCCAATGCTGTATGTCTATTTAGAAGAGTTAAAAACAAATACTAATTTGTTTGATGGGCGACCATCTACTTTTCTTCGAGCACTGCCGTCAACTAGGGTAGGGTTTTGCGATTATCAGTTATACAGGTTTGATGGAGACAGTCAATTTAAAGAATTAGTTAATTTAGACATAAATTCTTTAAATGTAAAAATAACTAATCAAGATGGAAGGATAGTTGTTTGTTCTGATTTATTAATGGTGTTGGAAGTAGAAGAGCGTGCTGTAAGCCATTAGATTTTTATGGTATAGGGAGAATGTAAATATCTTTGTTCACGATCACCCATATTATTTTGTACGGAAACCCCCGTTTTAATGTGCTAATTACGTCAATTTTAGAGGTTTTGAGGTGTTAATTTTTTTTGTGAAACAGGTGTTAATTTTGGCTAAAACTAATATGTGATGGACGTGATTTGTATGTGAAAAGGGGGGATTTCGTGCAAAATAAGATGGGTGAGCTTGAACATAGATATTTACATTCTCTGTAAGTAACTGACCACCATTTGAGCAATTTCCATAGCAGTTCGGTGCTGCAATGACTGCAAGAAATATTGAATTATGAACAAAGCTTGCTGGTATGTCCTAGATTGAAAAAAAAATCGAGGGAGAGAAGCTTTCATATCTGCAGTGGTAGATAATTCTGCCTAACAGTATGTGCTTGAGTGGGTGAATGGGGAATAATAAATGCTTCTCAAGATGAGCCTTCAGCAAGCTTATAGTCTCTAAGGGGAGACAATATCCAAAGGGAAGGAAACTCACTAACACATCATAACTCCTGGTCAGATACTGGTATTTCGAAACCTGATTGTTTCTCCCCAATGACCTCGGAGAGTCCTAACTTAACTTCTCTGCCTTTTAGGTTTTAAGCAGAATGCTATCCCAGGAAAAGGCTGGTGTGCAATACCATTAGTATGTTTGATGAGTTTAAAAGAAAAAAACACCAGAGATGGCTAAGAAGCAAAAGAAAATTATGAATATATATATATATATATATATATATATATATATATATATATATATATATATATATATATATATATATATATATATATATATATATATATATAAACAGTCAAAGTAGATAAAAATCCAAACAAACAAGATAAAAATATCCCAAATTTTCGGCTTTATTTGCCTTCGTCAGGGGTACATGTGTGTGTGTGTGTGTGTGTGTGTGTGTGTGTGTGTGTGTGTGTGTGTGTGTGTGTGTGTGTGTGCACTTTTTTTTCTCAAGGAATCCCTTACGGTTCAGATTGTGGACTTGAAGAGATATCTGCGGAGTGTATGAACGGAACAGTGTGTGATGATGGTGTCTGCGGTGAGTATGACAACAGTGATAACAATGACTACAAATAGCGTGTGCTGAGTTCTATGTTACTGACAACAATGGTCTTTTCTAGTCTTTTCCTGACTATATTTTCTATTAATAATAATAATAATAATAATAATGAAAACTTATATAGCGCCTATTCTCGGCTAGAGGCCAAGCTCTAAGCGCTTTACAATCAACACTCGTTTACACAACGGGCTGCCTACCTGGGTAGTGCCGACTGAAGAGCTGCCAGCTGGCGCTTCATTCAGTCGTTTCCCGTGTCATCCAGTCAGTATCGTTCAACATCGATCACTCATTTTCCTTACTTCCTTCATTCTTTCCATTTCTCACGCAGGGTGCATGCTATGTGTAATGTGTCATCCATACCAACGGCCAAACTGGCCTTCTCTTCCGAAAGTTGGTGATGGGATTTTACGTGTGTGCAAGATGTCATGCGTGCGTTCACACACGGAACCTCGGTTTATAGTCTCATTCTATTGAGTAATGCCTGCTTGTATGGCTTACCCCCAGGATCGTTTTGGTAAGCATCACATGTGTATTTAACTAGCAACCATAGACTGTACTGGTGAGTAATCCCCGGTGAATATGGTTGTCAACGTCCTTTTTGTAAATGAGTAATCCCGAAAGAAAAAACCGACACAAGGAGTGGATCTCTGATGATACAATTCAGAAACTGAACAAAAGGAAAGAGGAGAAAGCCACACTGAACATGAGCCAGACAAGATCAAACAAGCAAAAGCCCAAGATACTACACCAGGCGGACAAAGAAGTGCAGAAAAGTATGAAGAAAGATAAGAAGGACTTCATCGACAGACTTGCCAGACAAGCAGATGATGCTGCAGGACAGGGCAACATAAGAGAGCTGTAACACCACCACAAACAAGTTGGCGGGCAAGTTCCAACAGACTGGCAAGCCAGTCAAAGACAAAAACGGAAAGACCTCACAACAACAGGAGATCAATTGAAGCGATGGCAGAGCACTTCATGGAAGTACTAAACCGTCCCGCCCCTGAAGTACCACTCGACATCCCACCAGCAGAAACAGAACTGCCCTTCAACTGTGAGAAACCATCAAAATCAGAGACACTGAGGAATGGGAAGGCAGCAGACCTGATGACATCCCAGCAGAAGCCATAAAGTGGATGTTGGTATAGCTGTCAACTTACTGTGCAGTCTTTTCGGCAAGAATATGGGAAAAAGAGAACATCCCAGCAGAGTGGAAGGAAGGCATTGTCATCAAACTGCCAAAGAAAGGAGACCTTACCAACTGTAGTAACTATAGAGGGATCATGCTCCTGTCAGTGCCAGGCAAGGTTCTAAACAGAGTGTTATTAGAGAGGATGAAGGAAGCAGATGACCCAAAGCTCCGAGACCAGCAGGCGGGCTTCAGGCGAAACAGATCATGTGCTGACCAGATCGCCAGTCTCAGTATCAAGTCAAGTCAAGTCAAGTATACTTTATTATCTCAAAAAGAGAAATTATTATCAGGTGCAACCCATTATTGCAAACATATTACATAAAAAACATATCACAGAACACGAAAAGACAGGATTTCATTAAGAGGCCTACGAACAATAAAACACATTTAGATCACCATAGATAAGATATTTACATACTTTTTAAACAGGGTCCTTAAAGAGCCTTTTAAAAAAGCAGGATCCCAGCATTACAAATGTTACAAAACAAATGCATTTTAAGACACCCCCCCCCCCCCCCCCAAACACAACTACATATGCAAATATACATCCATGATACATGCGCGAATCTGCAACAGAACACACACACACACATGTGCGCGCATGCACACACAAACACACACACACACACTCTGCACACAAGATAAGCACACACACACACACACCACACACACACACAACACACACACACACACACACACACACACACACACATAGATGTACACACGCACACACACACACACAACATAATACATACATAATTATACTGTTCAACTGCTCACAGTAAGAGAAATGTACAGAATCTACACAATTAAGAATTCAACAGATGGACTGACTGCGGAAGAAAGATTTTGAGCTCGTCTTTTAAACTTGAAGGTTCTAAATCTGCGTCCTGAGGCAAAAGATCATAGTGTTGAGCTAAACATGGCTGTCATCATTCGCAATCTGCCGTCCCTTTCTCTTCAACTCGCTCCTCATACAGATCTTGCAAACTTCTTTGTCTTTCACCACAACTTTACTGCAAACATCACAATATCACTCAGCTTATGCTTATTCCTTACATTCAAACTTCCATACCAACACATGAAAGATCCAGTGAGAACCGATTCAATGCAGCACCGATAGTAAGTTTTAAGACCATTTGTGGAAACACCAATATTTCTCAATTTTTGCAAACAGAGGACCTGGACTGACATTTTTTAAAGACTGATTGAACGTTACCATCAAAAGAAAGCTTGTTATCCAAAACTGTACCCAGGTAGCGGTATTCATTCACCCGTTCGACAGTTTGGTCACCAATAACAAGCTGGGGTATTGCAGTGGGGTTTTTACGAAAATCAATAAGCATTTCTTTTGTTTTGACAACATTAAGGTCTAAATAATTTCTATTACACCAAGATGCAAACCTTTCAACTTCACTAAAATAAATAGAATATGAGTTGATAGATCTTCGATAGCAGAATCATCAGAATACTTTATGACAGGTGTTGTTTCAGTGCCAGTGCAGTCGTTTGTGTACAGAGTAAAGAGGACCGGAGATAGCACTGTGCCTTGTGGGGCACCAATACAAGTAGAACGTTCTGAGGAAGTTGCAGAAATGAAGCGGACAGACTGGGTTCTGTTGAGGAGAAAATTGACAATCCAAAGAGTAAGTTTGGGGTCTACGTTCAGGTCTAGCAGTTTCAGGGCCAGCAGATGGGGCTGGATGGTATTGAAGGCAGAAGAAAAGTCAATGAACAGAATGCGAACAAAAGAGTCAGGGGTGTTCAAATGAGCAAAGGCGTTATGAAGTAGCGTTAGTATGGCATCGTCTGTGCCCCTCTGGGGTTTGTAAGCGAACTGAAAGGGATCAAGTTGCTGCTTAGTAAAGAACAAAAGGCGGTGAAGGACTAGTTTCTCAAAGCATTTCATTACAATGGGTGTTAAGGCAACAGGACGGTAATCGTTCAGTGCAACAGGATTTTTCTTCTTGGGGACAGGGATTATAGTAGAATTCTTCCAAATAGCAGTACAGTACAGTCACGCAAAGACCAGTTGAAAATAGAACAGAACACGCCACACAATTCAGAAGCACACACCTTCAACACTCGTCCACATACATTGTCAGGCCCAACAGCTTTCCTCACATTCAATCTCACAAATAAACGTTTTACAGCTTGTTCACTAATTTGAAATTCTTGATCTGGAGCATTACTAATTCTGTCTAGCAGCTGTGAAATCACTTCGTTTATCTCATCCCCTACATCATTTCTCTCAAAACGACAGTAAAAGTCATTTAACTTAGAAGAAAATCGTTTTGCTCTTGTAAGGACATCTGGGAAACTGTCGTCTTTTTCTTTGCCTGCCCTGTCATCATCGAACAGTCCTTGGAGTGGAACTCGCCCCTTTACATCAACTTCACCGATTATGAAAAGGCCTTCGACAGTGTAGATAGACACTATGGAAGCTACTGAGACACTATGGAATACCAGAGAAGACCATCTCTCTCATCCAGTGCACCTATCAGGATATGAACTGCAGGGTGGCTCATGCAGGTCAGGTGTCAGACGGTTTTGGGGTGAAGACAGAAGTGCGCCAGGGATGTCTGTAGTCACATTTCCTCTTCCCCCTGGTCATCGACTGGATCATGAAGACCACAACTACAGGCAGGAACAATGGGATACAACGGACACTCTGGACGTAGCTAGATGACTTTGACTTTGCTGACGACCTGGCACTCCTCTCCCACAGTCACACACAGATGCAGTACAAGACCACCCGCTTTGAGACAACATCAGCAGAAAGAGGGCTCAAGATAGACAAGAAAAAATCCGAGCTGATGAAGATCAACACCACAGGCAGCAGCCCAGTCACAGTCGGAGGCGAGTCCATCAGGGAAGTAGATTCCTTTGTCTACTTGGGAAGTGTAGTTGACAAGCAGGGGGGCACCGACCGAGACATCATGGCCAGGATAGGCAAGGCGCGAGCAGCATTCATCATGCTAAAGAACATCTGGGCCTCAGGAGAGATCAGAACAACAAAATTGCGTTATCTTCTATTCAAACGTGAAGTCGGTTCTGCTCTACAGCTGCGACACTCGGAAAATGACCAAGGCAATACAGCAAAAAAATCAGACCTTTGTCAACACCTGTCTGAGGTGCACCTTCAAAATCAGATGGCCAGAGAAGATCACCAATGGAGATCTACGGAAGCAAGCAGGACAAGAACCAGTGACCAAGCAGATTCTGCGGAGGAAGTGGGGCTGGATTGGACACACTCTTAGAAAAGCCAGAATCCAGCGCCACACGCCAAGCCCTGATATGGAATCCGCAGGGGAAAAGGAAGAGAGGCCGACCTCGCAGCAGCTGGAGGCGAGACACTGAGGCAGAGATAAAGAGGCAGGGGACCAACTGGACAGGCATTCAGTGAGCAGCCCAGAGCCGAGTGCGATAGCGGAGTGTTGTCGATGGCATATGCTCACCCTTGAGCTATGTGCCTAAGTAAGTAAGTAATCCTAGTCAGCATGACTTACAACATTCTTTTAAAGTGAGTAATGCCTATCAATAGGAACTATAAAAAAAATCTGACATTAGGCAGGAAACAGTGAACAATAAATAGCGAACAACTAGGGTCAATCTTGCTTCCATGAAGAAATAAATACACGCTCATAGCACCGAACATAACGAATGCTGCCCCAACCACCGAAATGACAAAATAGAGCAAACCTGGAAAACATCCCCACAAAAAGGAATTCCAAGTATTCCCGTATACCTGCACTTGACACAACCACACAACAACGACAGCTGGAGAAATGAAACACACAGATGGATATTCATCCAAGACTGGAACAGCCTTTTCGATCTTGAATAAAGTCAAACACACGGACGAACAGTAATGAATACATGTAAACTCAGTTTAATTGGTATTTAAAGACATTTTAGATTAGACAGGAAACAATAAACAATAAATGACGAAAAGTAGGGCAGTTTTGCTTCCATGATGAAATAAATATACGCTCATAACGCCGAGCATAACGAATGCTGCCCAGGACCCCAAATCGCTTAGTAGAAGTAACAAAGAGCACACAGAACAAGCAAATAGACACCCCCCCCCCAAAAAAAAAAAAAAAAAAAAAATCCAAGCTTTCCTTCATGTCCTGCACCTCACACATGTGCACAGCAGCAACGACTGAAGAAACGAACAAACACGACTGTTCAGTTTTGTTAGAACTGGCACAGCCTTTTCGGTGTGTGACATCGAGACAAACAAACAAACGGACGAACAGTGACAAATACAGGTAATGTCAGTTTAATCGGTGTAAAAGAAATCTTTGATTCAGCAGGTTACAGTGAACAGTGAATAACCAACTAGTAGGGCCACTCTTGCTCCCATGATGAAATCAATGCATGTCCATAACTCCAAACGAATACTGCTTATGACACTGAATCCCCTAGCAGAAATGACAACACAGAGCACAAAACTTGGAATGTCCATTTTAGGGAATGTCTCTTTGTTTGTTTCGCGTTCTCTGTGCTGTCACTTCTGTGAGATGATTTGGTGTGGCTGTCAATATGACTTGCAGCGATGTTCATTTTTCACGAGTAATGTCCATCAGTATGATTTACAGCAATGCTCATTTCCATAGGTAATGCCAGTCAATACGATGCAGCAACGGTCAGTTTTCACTGGTAACGTATGTCAATACGGTTTAGAGCAATGGTCCTTTTAAGTGTGTGATGCCTGTCAATGTCTTTTACAGCCACGTTCATTTTAATGGGTGATGCCTGTCCATATACTTTTACGGTCATTTGTCATGGGTAATACCAGTCCATATGCTTTACAACAACTGTCATTTGTCACCTGTCCATATGCTTTACAGCAACGGTGATATGTCATGAATAATGCCAGTTCATATGCTTTATAGCAATGGTCACTTGTCATGGGCAATGCTTGCTCATACGCGTCACAGCAATGGTCAGTTTGGCCTACGACATGCAGTTTTCAGTGTGTTATACGTCAGTATGACTCACAGGAATGGTCGTTTCTGATGAACAATGTTTGCTAATAAGGATTACAACAATGGCATTTTTGATGCAAGTGTCAACACAACTTTCATCAACGGTAGCTCTGTTCATGGTAAATGCGGTTCGTCAACACAACTTTCATCACTAGTAACTCTGTTCATGGTGACTATGGTCTGCCAAAAAGCTTTCAACAATGGTTAACTCTGTTTATGGTGACTATGGTCTGTCAGCACAGCTTTCAACAATGGTAACTCTGTTCATGGTGACTATGGTCTGTCAACACAATTTCCAACATGGTAACTCTGTTCATGGTGAATGTGGTCTGTCAACACAGCTTTCAACAATGGTCACTCTGTTCATGGTGACTATGGTCTGTCAACACAGCTTTCAACAATGGTCACTCTGTTCATGGTGACTATGGTCTGTCGACACAGCTTTCAACAACGGTCACTCTGTTCATGGTGACTATGGTCTGTCAACACAGCTTTCAAGAATGGTAACTCTGTTCATGGTGACTATGGTCTGCCAAAAAAGCTTTCAACAATGGTAACTCTGTTCATGGTGACTATGGTCTGTCAGCACAGCTTTCAACAATGGTAACTCTGTTCATGGTAACTATGGTCTGTCAACACAGTTTCCAACATGGTAACTCTGTTCATGGTGAATGTGGTCTGTCAACACAGCTTTCAACAATGGTCACTCTGTTCATGGTGACTATGGTCTGTCAACACAGCTTTCAACAATGGTCACTCTGTTCATGATGACTATGGTCTGTCAGCACAGCTTTCAACAATGGTCACTCTCAGTGAGTGTGGTCCGTAAGCATGGCAGTGGTGACCGTGTTCACAGTACACACGATCTCTTACAGTGGCTTTCAACAACCCTCACACTGTGTCAGATTCAGGTGGTCAGTTAAACGGGCCTCCAACAATGGTGATTGGGATCACGATAATGTGAATCTGTCAGCATTGGTTTTAACAATGATCATTGTGTTCATGGAGACTGAAGTCTCTTATAATGATTTTTTGGCAATGGTCATTGTGTTCACCATGAACTTGTTTCGTAAACGTGGCTTTTAACAATGGTAGATGTCTTCGTGGCAAAGGCGGTCAGACAGTGTGACTTTTACCAAACTTAACTGTAATTGCAATGACTGTTTTCTGTCACGGAGGCCTTTATGTTAATTGTGTTTTTGGTGAATAAGGTCTGTCAGCATGGCTTTCAACAATGGTAACTGTATTCATGGACAGCACTTGTATCTAAAAGAAAGTTGCAATGTTTGCATCGTATCATTATTGCAGACTTTGTGTACACACACACACACACACACACACACACACCACACACACACACACACACACACACACACACACACTAACATGACAAAACCCTCGGAGCTTATGTTATTGGACTGCTTCCAACCTGTACTTGCCCAGTATATCCTGTTGTGTTTTTCTCTTCGGAGACAGAAAATTTAATCAGACTCTGATACACACTGTGCTTTCTTTCTGCTACAAATGATGTTATGTTGCAAGATGTGACAACGCTGGGATTTGTTTAGTTTAGTTGAATGTCTGAACTTGATCATCTGTGCCCCACAAAACCTCTGGTTTTCATATGGCAATAAAATATGTTCACACAGAGAGAGAGAGAGAGAGAGGAGAGAGAGAGGGAGTGAGAGAGAGAGAGAGAGAGAGAGAGAGAGAGAGAGAGAGAGACTGATTAATTCATTGACTGATATATATATATATATATATATATATATATATATATATATATATATATATATATTATATAATTAGATAATTAGAGTTAAAAGACCACTCAGAATTCTAAAAATGCTCAACCAACTCAGAATTCTGAGTGGTCTTTTAACTTTAATTTTATTGATTGCTCCTCACGTTGAGCACTGTGGCCCAGTAGAATCTAAATTTAAAATGGAGAAAATTAACTTTGGGCAGTCCACCAAAAATATACCTTTTTCTAACCCACAACTCTACATGAAAAAATGCATACAGCAGACTGAAATATTTGTGTGTAATATGAGATGGAAAGCGTTTTTCTTTTTGAATCCAGATGCTAAAAAGGAAGATAAAAAACTTATGGTTTTAAGTCATGGAGATCGCCACCTGTAATAGAGGAAATGAAACCTTTTGAAGAAAGTATGAAAAAACTAATAGCTAATATTGAATTTAGAAAATCACACAATAACTTCCAAACAACATTGAATAATAACATAAAACAAATCCAAAATGACAAAAAAATGTTTATAAAGGCTGACAAGACAAGTAGTTTCTATAAAATGGAACCTAACGAGTACTCACAACTCCTCAACAAAAATATTCAGAAAAATTATTTTTAAAAAGCTGATAAGACTACATATGACAACATCTGCAAAAAAAGAAAAAAAACTTGTGCACCAGATGGATTTAGTTGATAGGATAGAAGCAACAGCAATAAAAGAAGCTTTTATAACTCTCAAAGATCACAAACCTAACTTTCACAACAACCCTACTTGTAGACTAATAAACCCATCAAGATCTGAATTAGGCAAAATAGTA
>CM031624.1:55692415-55699915 GCA_018398815.1 Conus ventricosus | reverse complement strand
GTGTCCCTCCAGCAGTCGAACTATGTCCAGGATTAGGGAAATCGTGATGGTATCGCTTAAGCGCACTAAGTTGATGTATTGTTAGTCAGGCTTAACACACCAAGGGTATCTTTGCACTCATACACGCATATGCACACTCATGCACCACCAAACATTCACCTCTCTCTGGAAATGGGATGTCACGTATTCGGTTCTCTCCTAACACGACTGAGAACAAGAAATACAATTTCTATGCTGCTTATAATCAAACATGAAGAATCCAATTACACAAATGGAATAATCAAAGCATAAAAGATCAATATATGGCTTTTACATGGCCAGGTTTACACACACACACACACACACACACACACCACACACACACACACACACACACACACACACACACCACCACACACACATACACACACATCCACACTTTCACACCACACCACAGTTCCTGAACAAGTCTCTTCTAGTTTTCTTCAGCACTGGATGATGGTGCTGCCCTTGCTTGACTGGCTCCATGTTTCACGACTGGGTCTTCATGGTCGTCTCTGGAAACTTGGCGCAGAAATCTTCTTCTTCATCTCTTTCACCTCCCTTTGGGTTCAAACTGGGTTTGTCTCTCTTCATCCAGCTCTGGGCTTCAAACTCAGTCTTTCCTCTTCCAGCTTCTCTTTTACCCTAAAGACCTTGCTGTCACTTCTGTCTCCCAGACCACGTTTCTCTCGACCCTACTCTGTCCTGCTCACTCCTCTCTCCCCTCTCTCCTCTGTCCTTCTCTCTCCCGTGGTGGTCTTCTCCTCTCCCGTCACGTTGTTTTCCTCAGTATATATAGGGATGGACACAAAGGATTTCCCTTCAGGCCATTCCTTTGTCCCTGTGCTTATCAATCACCTTGTTCACAAGTACACTAAATTCCCCTTTTCGCTACATTCTTCCACGCATCAGCATTTACACACATCCCTACCTAATTGATTAGCAAAAAACCCACTTGGCACCAGATGAACATCGAAAAATTCCCGCCGACTCTGGAGGCCACTTAACACGTAATTATCCTAGAGAGAGCCACGACAACAACGCCCACACGCATTCAACCACCCTGACAAAGCCTCAACGAAGTGCCCCATGACAGTACCATCTGAACGAGCCCAAGATTCCTGCTCTTCAAGGATTGTTTACAAAGCAACCTCAGGTGACTGAGTATTTTAGCGCCTACTTGATACTCGAGGTCCTAGTGGTTACATTTCCTCCATTTCGCCGTTGGGAAGGTTAGGACTCGGGAGGGTCCTTACTACCTTAGATGCCGTCTTTCAGCTGACCACTTCGACCTCCTTGGCACAGCTCGACCGTGTGTGCCAGGTGAGGGCGTATTGCTAATCACCCCATTAGTTATTTCTTTACCACTCATGGCATTCTTTGCCTCTAAGCGCTTAAGGCCTTTTGTGAGAGGTTTCACTCCCTTGACAAACTATGAAGAAAACAAAAACAAAGGTGCTCAACCTCGGCACAGGGAACATACAAACTTACTGGACAACGCCAAGGCAGACAGACCAGAATGAAGAACTGCACTGGTGGCCAAAGAACTTGCTCGCTACAATGTCGACATAGTAGCACTCAGTGAAACATGCCTAGTGGACCAAAGGCCAACTTACAGAATGTGGTGGAGGATGTACATTCTTCTTGAGCGGATACAGCAGCACTGAACGGCGAGAGGCAGGCGTGGAATTTGCCATAAGATCCCATCTCACCTGTAAACTTGCCAAGCTCCTGGAAGGCATAAACGATCGCCTGATGACACTCCAGCTTCCACTTGGAAAAAAGAAGAGTGCAACACTAATCAGCATGTACGCCCAACAATGACCAACCCAGATGACATCAAGACAAGTTTTATGAAGAACTAGACACTCTCATTCCCACCATCTAAGAAGCTAATCATACTCGAGGACTTCATTGCCAGAGCGTAAACCCGATCACCAGACCTGGGAAGGGATCATTGGGTGACACGGTACTGGCAACTGCAACAAAAATGGCCTCCTGTTTCTCAAGATGTGCGCTACTCACGACCTTGTCAGCACCAACACTCTGTTCTGCCTCCTACCCGCAACAAGACATCATGGATGCATCCACGCTCCAAGCGTTGGTATCTGATTGATTATGTCATCACCAGGAAGAGAGATTTGTGAGACGTGAGAGTGACGAAGGCCATGTGTGGTGCCGACTGCTGGACTAATCATCACCTCATCGTGCCCAAGTTTAAACTCTGCATCCTGCCCATGCCATGTGTGGTGCCGACTGCTGGACTGATCATCACCTCATCGTGAGAGTGACGAAGGCCATGTGTGGTGCCGACTGCTGGACTGATCATCACCTCATCGTTGCCCAAGTTTAAACTCTGCATCCTGCCCATGCCATGTGTGGTGCCGACTGCTGGACTGATCATCACCTCATCGTGCCCAAGTTTAAACCTCTCATCCTGCCCATGCCATGTGTGGTGCCGACTGCTGGACTGATCATCACCTCATCATGTCGAAAATTTACACTCTGCATCCTGCCCATGCCATGTGTGGTGCCGACTGCTGGACTGATCATCACCTCATCGTGCCCAAGTTTACACTCTGCATCCTGCCCATGCATGTGTGGTGCCCACTGCTGGACTGATCATCACCTCATCGTGCCCAAGTTTAAACTCTGCATCCTGCCCATGCCATGTGTGGTGCCGGATGCTGGACTGATCATCCTCATCGTGTCAAAGTTTACACTCTGCATCCTGCCCATGCCATGTGTGGTGCCGACTGCTGGACTGATCATCACCTCATCGTGTCAAAGTTTACACTCTGCATCCTGCCCATGCCATGTGTGGTGCCGACTGCTGGACTGATCATCACCTCATCGTGTCAAAGTTTACACTCTGCATCCTGCCCATGCCATGTGTGGGTGCTGACTGCTGGACTGATCATCACCTCATCGTCCCCAAGTTTAAACTCTGCATCCTGCCCATGCCATGTGTGGTGCCGACTGCTGGATGATCATCACCTCATCGTGTCAAAGTTTACACTCTGCATCCTGCCCATGCCATGTGTGGTGCCGACTGCTCGACTGATCATCACCTCATTTGTGTCAAAGTTTACACTCTGCATCCTGCCCATGCCATGTGTGGTGCCGACTGCTGGACTGATCATCACCTCATCGTGCCCAAGTTTACACTCTGCATCCTGCCCATGCCATGTGTGGTGCCGACTGCTGGACTGATCATCACCTCATCATGTCGAAGTTTACACTCTGCATCCTGCCCATGCCATGTGTGGTGCCGACTGCTGGACTGATCATCACCTCATCATGCCCAAGTTTACACTCTGCATCCTGCCCATGCATGTGTGGTGCCGACTGCTGGACTGATCATCGCCTCATCATGCCAAGTTTACACTCTGCATCCTGCCCATGCCATGTGTGGTGCCGACTGCTGGACTGATCATCACCTCATCGTGCCCAAGTTTACACTCTGCATCTGCCCATGCCATGTGTGGTGCCCACTGCTGGACTGATCATCACCTCATCGTGCCCAAGTTTACACTCTGCATCCTGCCCATGCCATGTGTGGTGCCGACTGCTGGACTGATCATCACCCCATCGTGAGAGTGACGAGGGCCATGTGTGGTGCCGACTGCTGGACTGATCATCACCTCATCGTGAGAGTGACGAAGGCCATGTGTGGTGCCGACTGCTGGACTGATCATCACCTCATCGTGAGAGTGACGAAGGCCATGTGTGGTGCCGACTGCTGGACTGATCATCACCCCATCGTGAGAGTGACGAAAGGCCATGTGGTGGTGCCGACTGCTGGACTGATCATCACCTCATCGTGAGAGTGACGAGGGCCATGTGTGGTGCCGACTGCTGGACTGATCATCACCTCATCGTGAGAGTGACGAAGGCCATGTGTGGTGCCGACTGCTGGACTGATCATCACCTCATCGTGAGAGTGACGAAGGCCATGTGTGGTGCTGACTGCTGGACTGATCATCACCTCATCGTGAGAGTGACGAGGGCCATGTGTGGTGCCGACTGCTGGACTGATCATCACCTCATCGTGAGAGTGACGAAGGCCATGTGTGGTGCCGACTGCTGGACTGATCATCGCCTCATCGTCAGAGTGACGAAGGCCATGTGCGGTGCCGACTGCTGGACTGATCATCGCCTCATCGTGAGAGTGACGAAGGCCATGTGTGGTGCGACTGCTGGACTGATCATCGCCTCATCGTGAGAGTGACGAGGACCATGTGTGGTGCCGACTGCTGGACTGATCATCGCCTCATCGTGAGAGTGACGAAGGCCATGTGTGGTGCCGACTGCTGGACTGATCATCGCCTCATCGTGAGAGTGACGAAGGCCATGTGTGGTGCCGACTGCTGGACTGATCATCCTCATCGTGAGAGTGACGAAGGCCATGTGTGGTTGCCGACTGCTGGACTGATCATCGCCTCATTTGTGAGAGTGACGAAGGCCATGTGTGGTGCCGACTGCTGGACTGATCATCGCCTCATCGTGAGAGTGACGAGGGCCATGTGTGGTGCCGACTGCTGGACTGATCATCGCCTCATCGTGAGAGTGACGAAGGCCATGTGTGGTGCCGACTGCTGGACTGATCATCGCCTCATCGTGAGAGTGACGAAGGCCATGTGTGGTGCCGACTGCTGGACTGATCATCGCCTCATCGTGAGAGTGACGAAGGCCATGTGTGGGGCCGACTGCTGGACTGATCATCGCCTCATCGTGAGAGTGACGAAGGCCATGTGTGGTGCCGACTGCTGGACTGATCATCGCCTCATCGTGAGAGTGACGAAGGCCATGTGTGGTGCCGACTGCTGGACTGATCATCGCCTCATCGTGAGAGTGACGAAGGCATGTGTGGTGCCGACTGCTGGACTGATCATCGCCTCATCGTGAGAGTGACGAAGGCCATGTGTGGTGCCGACTGCTGGACTGATCATCGCCTCATCGTGAGAGTGACGAAGGCCATGTGTGGTGCCGACTGCTGGACTGATTCATCACCTCATCGTGAGAGTGACGAAGGCCATGTGTGGTGCCGACTGCTGGACTGATCATCACCTCATCGTGAGAGTGACGAAGGCCATGTTTTGGTGCCGACTGCTGGACTGATCATCGCCTCATCGTGAGAGTGACGAAGCCATGTGTGGTGCCGACTGCTGACTGATCATCACCTCATCGTGAGAGTGACGAAGGCCATGTGTGGTGCCGACTGCTGGACTGATCATCGCCTCATCGTGAGAGTGACGAAGGCCATGTGTGGTGCCGACTACTGGACTGATCATCGCCTCATCGTGAGAGTGACGAAGGCCATGTGTGGTGCCGACTGCTGGACTGATCATCGCCTCATCGATGAGAGTGACGAAGGCCATGTGTGGTGCCGACTGCTGGACTGATCATCGCCTCATCGTGAGAGTGACGAAGGCCATGTTGGTGCCGACTGCTGGACTGATCATCGCCTCATCGTGAGAGTGACGAAGGCCATGTGTGGTGCCGACTGCTGGACTGATCATCGCCTCATCGTGAGAGTGACGAAGGCCATGTGTGGTGCCGACTGCTGGACTGATCATCGCCTCATCGTGAGAGTGACGAAGGCCATGTGTGGTGCCGACTGCTGGACTGATCATCGCCTCATCGTGAGAGTGACGAAGGCATGTGTGGTGCCGACTGCTGGACTGATCATCGCCTCATCGTGAGAGTGACGAAGGCCATGTGTGGTGCCGACTGCTGGACTGATCATCGCCTCATCGTGAGAGTGACGAAGGCCCTGTGTGGTGCCCACTGCTGGACTGATCATCGCCTCATCGTTGAGAGTGACGAAGGCCATGTGTGGTGCCCGACTGCTGGACTGATCATCGCCTCATCGTGAGAGTGACGAAGGCCATGTGTGGTGCCGACTGCTGGACTGATCATCGCCTCATCGTGAGAGTGACGAAGGCCATGTGTGGGGCCGACGCTGGGACTGATCATCGCCTCATCGTGAGAGTGACGAAGCCATGTGTGGGTGCCGACTGCTGGACTGATCATCGCCTCATCGTGAGAGTGACGAAGGCCATGTGTGGTGCCGACTGCTGGACTGATCATCGCCTCATCGTGAGAGTGACGAAGGCCATGTGTGGTGCCGACTGCTGGACTGATCATCGCCTCATCGTGAGAGTGACGAAGGCCCTTTTGTGGTGCCGACTGCTGGACTGATCATCGCCTCATCGTGAGAGTGACGAAGGCCATGTGTGGTGCCGACTGCTGGACTGATCATCGCCTCATCGTGAGAGTGACGAAGGCCATGTGTGGTGCCGACTGCTGGACTGATCATCGCCTCATCGTGAGAGTGACGAAGGCCATGTGTGGTGCCGACTGCTGGACTGATCATCGCCTCATCGTGAGAGTGACGAAGGCCATGTGTGGTGCCGATGCTGGACTGATCATCGCCTCATGTGAGAGTGACGAAGGCCATGTGTGGTGCCGACTGCTGGATGATTTATCGCCTCATCGTGAGAGTGACGAAGGCCATGTGTGGTGCCGACTGCTGGACTGATCATCGCCTCATCGTGAGAGTGACGAAGGCCATGTGTGGTGCCGACTGCTGGACTGATCATCGCCTCATCGTGAGAGTGACGAAGGCCATGTGTGGTGCCGACTGCTTTAATGATCATCACCTCATCGTGCCCAAGTTTACACTCTGCATCCTGCCCATGCAAAGACCCCAAGGTCAGAAGACTGCAAAGAGGATCAACGCCTCCAAGCTCCAAGGACAGTAAAGTTGCAGAAGATTTCTCCAGTGACCCAGATGGCAGGCTGCCCAAGACACGAGAGGATGACCACAAGCAGCATTGGAGAGGAGTGGGAGGCCTTCAGAGATGTGGTCTACTTTACTGCCCTCGAACACCTCGGACCAGCAACCCGTAGAAGCCAAGACTGGTTTGATGAGAATGACGCAGAAGTGCAGACACTGCTGTTGGAGAAACACCAGCTGTTCAGAGCGCACCAGAATGACTCCACATCACAAGCTAAGAATGATGCCTTCACCAGCACAAAACAAAAAGTGCAGAAGAGGCTTCGCGAAATGCAGGATGCCTGGTTCAGCAAAAAGGCCGATGAAATCCAGGGCTACGCAGACGGTCATGACACCAAGCGTTTCTATGACACTCTGAAAGCTGTGTATGGACCCCAGTCCTCTGGCTCCTTCCCCCTCCTCAATGCAGATGGGACCCTGCTGCTGACAGAAAAGAAGCAGATTCTGGAGAGATGGGCTGAACACTTTAACCAGGTTCTCAACCACCCTGCCTCAATCAACGACGAGGCCATTGTACACCTACCTCAAGTGGAGATCAGGGAAGACCCCACAGAAGAAGTCAGAAAGGCAGTCAAACAACTTTCCTGTGGCAAAGCGCCAGGATCTGATGCAATCCCTGCCGAAGTTTACAAATCAGAGGCCCAACCTTGACCAGAAGCTGCGCAGCTCTTCCGTCC
>CM031624.1:55654673-55681674 GCA_018398815.1 Conus ventricosus | reverse complement strand
TTTATGACACCATTCCAGCGTTGCAGTGCCCTTCTCTCTATCTCTCTGTTTCTTCTCTTGTTTTTCTCTGTCTGTCTCGTTTTCTGTCTCTCTCTCTGTCTCTCTGTTTCTATCTCTTCTCTCTCTGTCTCTGTCTGTCTCTCCGTCTCTCTCTCTCTCTCTCTCTCTGGGTGTGTGTGTGTGTGCGTGTGTGTGTGTGTGTGTGTGTGTGTGCGTATGTGCGTGGTGGTGTGTGTGTGTTTGTAGTGTGTGCTTGCGTGTGCGTCTGTGTGTGCACGCAGGTCAATCTATAGGGTGGTTGAAACTGCTGCTCATTACACAAGAGATACACTGAGAGAACAGGAAACTGTCACCATGAACAGATGTAATATGAGCAAAGTTTTTTTTTATCTTTGAGTCGTCTGACAAGCAAACTATAGTCATAAAATGTGAGGTGGGTTAATACTCATGTCGCTGTGGTCCTGGTTGCATTAGTGTCTCGGATTAGTGTTTCTGGATTGCGTCAGCCTTCCTTCAGCCTTCTTTGGTTCCACAAAACATTCCTTAGCCAAAACTCTGGATCCCATATAGCAATGATTCTGAGTCTGCGGCATTCCACACACCACTGGTAGGGTCAGTATGCAGTAACATGTGTACCATCCCTCTCCAACCGTCCACAGAATCTTTTTTTCTGATTTATTGTTTGAACCTCTTCTCTGAACCCCCAGATCCTGCTTATGCCAGTGGATTTTGACCAAAGTTCTAGAACTAACTAATTTGAAGAGAACCTGAATTTACCGCCATTTCAAGGAATAGGTATTCTTCCCTATCTGCAAAATGCAAGCATCAACCTTGGGATGATGTGCGATTTATCCAATATTCATGATGACCCATGGCAGTGGGCAGTGGACAAGTCCTTTGGACTTGTACGGGAAGCTGGACGCTCCCGCCCTATAGTCTCCACTCTCTTAGAAGCATACTGCAAGCATAGCTGGTAAGTTGACGGGTCACTGACCCTCAACTCTAGGGTTTGTCTACCTTGTATGCGACGCTGAATTTGGCGGACTGTGCGGAAGAAACCACTGTGGTTCAAAGGGCAGAAAGGTGATTTCCAGCAACGCATTGTGGAGCGCACAGGGCGTGTCACGACACAAAAGGCGTCGCGGTCATCCAGTGCACCCAAATCTATTTCCAGCCGTCTCGACTTCGTCTTGCCACTGGACACAGATAGAGTGGGGCGAGAGAGTGAGGCTGACGATGCGCAACTCTTCCTCACTATAATCCAAGTCAAGCGCAAGTCATGACTTCAAACACCCACAGCCAACCTCAAGTCCTGTGGCGATGGGCAAATGGAGAAGGCAGCAGGTGTGGACACACTGGGAGCTGTCAGTCACGAGCCTGCACACAGGCAGCCCAGAGCATGTGGTCGCTCTCTACTGGCGAAGCAGAAGTGGGAGTCCAGCAGCCCCTGGATGTCTGAGCAGCCCTTTTTAAGCCCGCACTGCTCACCTCCATAGCAAAAGGAAGGGGCCAGAAAAGGTGCCCTAAACATTGCCTGCTTCACCTTACCCTGGCCAGCAAACCGCAGCTGGTGGGGTGTCCCCCCCAGCAGTCGAACTATGTCCAGGATTGGGGAAATCGTGATGGTATCGCTTAAGCGCACTAAGTTGATGTATTTTTAGTCAGGCTTAACACACCAAGGTTATCTTTGCACTCATACACGCATATGCACACTCATGCACCCACCAAACATACACCTCTCTCTGGAAATGGGATGTCACGTATTCGGTTCTCTCCTAACACGACTGAGAACAAGAAATACAATTTCTATGCTGCTTATAATCAAACATGAAGAATCCAATTACACAAATGGAATAATCAAAGCATAAAAGATCAATACTTCCTAATCCGGGTTATAATAAAATGGCTTCTAACCTGGCCAGGTTTACACACACACACACACACACAACCACACTTTCACACCACACCACAGTTCTTGAACAAGTCTCTTCTAGTTTTTCTTCAGCACTGGATGATGGTGCTGCCCTTGCTTGACTGGCTCCATGTTTCACGACTGGGTCTTCATGGTCGTCTCTGGGAACTTGGTGCAGAAATCTTCTTCTTCATCTCTTTCACCTACCTCTGGGTTCAAACTCAGCTTGTCTCTCTTCATCCACCTCTGGGCTTCAAACTCAGTCTTTTCTCTTCCAGTTCTCTTTTACCTAAGACCTTGCTGTCACTTCTGTCTCCCAGACCACGTTTCTCTCGACCCTACTCTGTCCTGCTCACTCCCCTCTCCCCTCTCTCCTCTGTCCTTCTCTCTCCGTGGTGGTCTTCTCCTCTCCCTCACGTTGTTGTTTTCCTCAGTTTATATAGGGATGGACACAAAGGATTTCCTTCAGGCCATTCCTTTGTCCCTGTTGCTTCTCAATCACCTTGTTCACAAGTACACTAAATTCTCCTTTCGCTACATTCTTCCACACATCTGCATTTACACACATCCCTACCTAATTGATTAGCAAACAACCACTTGGCACCAGATGGACATCGAAAAATTCCCCGACTCTGGGGGCCACTTAACACAGTAATTATCCTAGAGAGAGCCCACGACAACAACGTCACATGCATTCAACAGCCTGACAAAGCCTCAACGAAGTGCCCCATGGCAGTACCATCTGAACGAGCCCAAGATTCCTGCTCTTCAAGGACTGTTTACAAAGCAACCTCAGATGACTGAGTATTTAGCGCCTACTTGACACTCTGAGGTCCTAGTGGTTACATTCCCCTCCAAATTTCGCCGTTTGGGAAGGTTCGCACTCTGGAGGGTCCTTACTACCTTAGATGCCGTCTGTCAGCTGATCACTTCGACCTCCTTGGCACAGCTCGACCGTGTGTGCCAGGTGAGGGCGTATTGCTAATCAGCCCATTAGTTATTTCTTTACCACTCATGGCATTCTTTGCCCCTAAGCGCTTAAGGCCTTTTGTGAGAGGTTTCACTTCCTTGACAAACTATGAAGAAACAAAAACAAAGGTGCTCAACCTCGGCACATGGAACATACAAACTCTACTGGACAACGCCAAAGCAGACAGACCAGAATGAAGAACTGCACTGGTGGCCAAAGAATTGCTCGCTACAACGTCGACATAGTAGCACTCAGTGAAACATGCCTAGAGGACAAAGGCCAACTTACAGAATGTGGTGGAGGATACACATTCTTCTTGAGTGGACGCAGCAGCACTGAACGGCGAGAGGCAGGCGTGGGATTTGCCATCAGATCCCATCTCACCTGTAAACTTGCCAAGCTGGAAGGCATAAACGATCGCCTGATGACACTCCAGCTTCCACTTGGAACAAGAAGAGTGCAACACTAATCAGCATGTACGCCCAACAATGACCAACCCAGATGACATCAAGGACAAGTTTTACAAAGAACTAGACACTCTCATTCCCACCATCTGAGAAGCTAATCATACTCGAGGACTTCAATGCCAGAGCGTGGACCGATCACCAGACCTGGGAAGGGATCATTGGGTGACACGGTACTTGCAACTGAACAAAATGGCCTCCTGCTTCTCAAGATGTGCGCTACTCACGACCTTGTCAGCACCAACACTCTGTTCCGCCTCCCTACCCGCAACAAGACATGGATGCATCCACGCTCCAAGCATTTGTATCTGATTGATTATGTCATCACCAGGAAGAGAGATTTGTGAGACGTGAGAGTGACGAAGGCCATGTGTGGTGCCAACTGCTGGACTAATCATCACCTCATCGTGTCCAAGTTTAAACTTTGCATCCTGCCCATGCAAAGACCCCAAGGTCAGAAGACTGCAAAAAGGCTCAACGCCTCCAAGCTCAAGGATAGTAAAGTTGCAGAAGATTTCTCCAGTGACATAGATGGCAGGCTGCCAAGACACGAGAGGATGACCACTGCAGCATTGGAGAGCAGTGGGAGGCTTCAGAGATGCTGTCTACTTTACTTCCCTCGAACACCTCGGACCAGCAACCGTAGAAGCCAAGACGTTTGATGAAAATGATGCAGAAGTGCAGACACTGCTGTTGGAGAAACACCAGCTGTTCAGAGCACACCAGAATGACTCCACATCACAAGCTAAGAATGATGCCTTCACCAGCGCAAAACAAAAAGTGCAGAAGAGGCTTCGCGAAATGCAGGATGCCTGGTTCAGCAAAAAGGCCGATGAAATCCAGGCTACACAGACAGTCATGACACCAAGCGTTTCTATGACACTCTGAAAGCTGTGTATGGACCTTAGTCCTCTGGCTCCTTCCCTCCTCAATGCAGATGGGACCCAGCTGCTGACAGAAAGAAGCAGATTCTGGAGAGATGGGCTGAACACTTTAACCAGGTTCTCAACCACCCTGCCTCAATCAACGACGAGGCCATTGTACACCTACCTCAAGTGGAGATCAGGAAGAACCTTGACAATCCCCCACAGAAGAAGAAGTCAGAAAGGCAGTCAAACAACTTTCCTGTGGCAAAGCGCCAGGATCTGATGCAATCCTGCTGAAGTATACAAATCAATAGGCCCAACCTTGACACAGAAGCTGACGCAGCTCTTCCAGTCCATGTGGAATGAAGAGAGGGTCCAACAACAGTTGAAAGATGCCAACATTCTCCACATCTACAAGAGAAAAGGCAGCCCCAGTCCTGCGACAATCACAGAGGTATCTCTCTCTTGTCCATAGTGGGAAGATCTTGGCTCGTGTCCTGCTCAGCCACCTTCCACTGCACTTGGAGCAGGGTCTCCTCCCAGAAAGCCAGTGTGGCTTTCGTGCTGAGCGTGGAACTGCAGACATGATATTTGCTGCACGACAGCTCCAGGAAAAATGCCAAGAGCAGCAGAGCGATCTGTTCGTGACCTTTGTCGATCTGACCAAGGCCTTTCGATATGGTCCGCAGTGATGGCATGTGGATGATCATTGAGAAATTTGGCTGTCCCAGCAGGTAATTAGATCGTCAGACAGTTCAACGACGCATGATTGTGGAAAGAGTTACTGGATGATGGAAACGCCGTCAGAATCTTTCCAGTGACCAAGGCGTAAAGCAAAGCTGCGTCTTCTCGCCCCTACACTTTCGCATGCGTCTTTCTCGCCTTTCAGACTGATGCCTTCCGTGACTGCCAGGGTGGTATGCACGTCAGAACAGAACTGAAGGTGGGCTGTTCAACCTCAGGCGACTGCAGGGTGTTACAAAGGGTGAACGAGTCCGTCATCAGGATCTTGGTTTGCTGATGACCTGCGCGCCCTCAGATGTCTGCAAGAGCAAGGATGATGCAGCACGAATTGAACTGCCTCTCTCGAACCCTGCGACAACTTTGGTATCGCCATCAGCACCAAAAAGACTGAAGTGATGTATCATGCTGATCAGGTAACGATACCTGAACCACACAATACGGTGAGAGGGACAGAACTTTACAGGCAGTGGACATTTTCACTTTATCTGGGCAGCACATCTCACGAGGCTCGGTGAAACATTGGATGCAGGAGGTCTGGAACAGGATTGCAAAACCAGCTCTGTGTTTGGAGACTCCGTGAAAATGTCTGGAAGTGCGAAGAGAGGACTATGCCTTACCACAAGTGAAGGTTATACCATGCGTGGTACTAACCACTCTCCTCTGTGGCCAGTGAGACCTGGTCTGTCTCTACAGCAGACACACCAAAACAGCTTAACATTTTCACCTAGCTGGTCTCCGCAGACTCCTACACATCAAGTGGCCAGGACAAAGGCCAAGGACACTGAGATCTTGGAAAGGGCAAAGCATCCCAAGCATCTACACTCTCCTTCAGATAATCCCGAGCCAGAGGGTTGGCCACATCGTCAGAATGCCAGATAGTCGACTGCCGAAAAAACTGCGTACAGAGAAAGAGTCAGAGCAAGCGGAAAGTTGGGGGGGGGGGGGGGGGGGGGGGGGGGGGGGGGGGGGGGGGGCAGAAGGAAACGTTTTTCAAGGATGCCTCAAAGTGTCCCTCAAAGGCCTGAACATCAGCTTCAGCACCTGGGAATCGCTTGCTCTGACCCCCGCCAGCCTGGCGAAGCAGCATCACAAAGGGTGCATGTACATCTGAGAAGAGAACGCACAGCAGAAGCTGAGAGGAAAAGCGAGCCGCACGCAAGGTCCAAACTTCCTCCACCTCCACTTTAGCACCCACGCAATGTGTCACTGGGGGCGTTTCCTTCCGGGCCAGGATCGGCCTCACCAGCCACCTTGCGGATCCACACTCAGCGATCGTCCATCCTGAGATTATAGTCATGGTCATCTTCGAAATCGGAGGGAACGAACAAATGAGGGTCTGGGCAGAGTGTCTGGGTGTTTGGAAAACAAAACAGAGTATCTCAACAGGCGTTCAAAGATGTGATCAGATGACACAGAAGAAGAAGATTTGCAGGCACACGAGATGTAATGTATTTAGCATGAATAATAATTCAGAACCGTTGATTCTTTTTTCATGCGCATACAACAAGCTTAGTCAACTGATGATTATGCACTGTAATAAGGGCCTGTAGTTCAAATCTAGACTCACTTGAAACCATACAAACAACTGAGATTCAGGAACGTTTTGCGAATAGATGTGCTTATCAAAAATAATCAAGAAAATAAAAAGTACAACATCTTTAGAGAGAGATTTTTTTTTTTCATTCTTGCGCTTGCGTGACACAGTCTACACAAAGCTGTGCAGGTTGAAATCCTTGCAAAGTGTAAAATAACGTTGACATAACCAGTCCCACATCAACTGACAACACATCAGGAATTGAAACTCCTGCATAGAATTTTCAAAGACTAGGGGAGCTGACTGCTTCCCTTCAAGGCACCATACCGCAGAGTGTTTGCTGTTGCGTGTCTCAACTGTAAAACAGAGGGGAATCTGTAGTATGGTGCTGCAGGTACTAACAAAATGTTAGCGAGGGAAATGTGAGTATGTGTTGCAGAACTATCACAGTGCAAAGGAAAATCTGTAGTCTCTCGTTGCACTGCAGTACTAAGAATTGTTTACAAAAGGATACCTGTATCGTGTTGCGACAAAAATAGACCTGTCAGCTAAAAGGGAGTCGTAGGTATATGTTGTTGGCTATTGGAATTCCATGTTTCCGTCTGGAGCACTTATCGGCTGTCAACAAAGGAAAGTTGTCATAATGAGCTGAATATCCCAATGCCTGGTGTCATTAAGAAAAACAAGATCATCACCAGAAAGGCAAGGGCTACATTCAGGAACTTGCAACTCAAAAGGGGTACTTGCCTAGGAAAGCACACAGCGTTAAAACAGAACTCATTGGCTTCTTTACAGATTTAGGTTCCTTCCAGTATGGCTAAATTCATTGTCATATATTGCTCTTCCTTTGCTTGAATTCAGTTAAATAACATGTAAACCTGATGACATTTCTTACTATCTTCTTTTCATTATGATAAATCATTACAGAGAGAAGAAGAAGAAACAGAAATAAAACACAAACCACAAAACAAACACACGCACGCACAGGCAATATAGAGGGATTTTTTCTTGAAAAAAAAAAGAACACATCCTACAACACACAGATTCGTGCAAGATTTGTTGGTTTAGGAAACGTTGTCAGAAAGTATTTTTTTAATTCCTCATTTAACTTGGACAAAAAGACCAATCGTGGCCAGAAAAAGTACATGGAGAGACATTTTTACTACCAGTCTTGTCGACAGATTTCACACACACACACACACACACACAACACACACACACACCACACACACACACACACAACACACACCACACACACCACACACACACACACACACACGCACGTTCACATACACACACACGTGGCATGCACGGCATGAGGCACGCAGGCATTTCATGCAAGCAGGCTCGCACGCATGCACACACAACACTATCCTTAGTCGGGGAAAAGGAAAAAAAAAAGACGGAAAAATGGTGCCATTTGACCCCAAAACTGATATCTCACCAGATCTCGCCACAGTTGAGTGGCCATGGACCAAGTCCGGATCCGGGGTCCAGGGCGAGCGATGATCATTGGACAAGTCAGGAGAGGTCCAGGGCAATGGCCATTGCCAGTCAGGAGTCAGAGGGTCCAGGGCAATGGCCCATGGACAGTCAGTAGGGTCCAGGGCAATGGCCATGGGACAGGTCAGGGAGGTCCAGGGCAATGGGTCATGGACAGTCAGGAGGTCAGGGCAATGGCCATGAGACAGTCAGGAGGGTCAATGGGCAATGGCCATCGGACAGTAGGAGAGGTCCAGGGCAATGGTCATGGACACAGTCAGGAGGTCCAGGGTATGGCCATTGACAGTCTGGAGACTCCAGGTCAATGGTCATGGTCACAGGAGGTCCAGGTTAATGGGCCATTGACAGTCAGGAGGTCCAGGGAATGGCCATTGACAGTCAGGAGGTCCAGGGCAATGGTCATGGACAGTCAGGAAGTCCAGGGCAATGGTCAGTCAGGAGGTCCAGGACAATGGTCATGGACAGTCAGGAGGTCCAGGGCAATGGTCATGGAAATCAGGAGGTCCAGGGCGACGGTCATGGAACAGTCAGGAGTGTCCAGTGGCGATGGTCATGGACAGGCAGGGTTCCAGGGCGATGGTCTGGTCAGTCAGGAGTTCCAGGGCGATGATCATGGACAGTCAGGAGTTCAGGGCAAAATGGTCATGGACAGTCAGGAGTTCAGGGCGATGATCATGGACGTCAGGAGGTCCAGGGACGAGGGTCATTGGACAGTCAGTGAGGTCCTGGCAAAGGTAAGGACAGTCAGGAAGTCCAGGGCAATGGACAGTCAGGAGGTCCAGGACAATGGACACCTCAGGAGGTCTGGGGCGATGGTCATGGACAGTCAGGAGGTCCATGGCAATGCCATGGACAGTCAGGAGGTCCAGGCAATGGTCTGGACAGTCTCAGGAGTCCAGGCAATGGTCATGGACAGTCAGGAGGTCCAGGGCTTTGGTTCATGGGCAGTCAGGAGGTACAGTGCAATGATCATGGACAGTCAGGAGGTCCAGGGTAATGGCCATTGAAGTCAGGAAGTCCAGGGCAATGGTCAGTCAGGAGGGTCCAGGACAATGGCATGGGACAGTCAGGGGAGGTCCAGGGGGCAATGGTCATGGACAATCAGGAGCGTCCAGGGCAATTTGCATGGACAGTCAGGAGGTCCAGGGAAATGGCCATGGCAAGTCAGGAGGTCAGGGCAATGGTCAGTCCAGGAGGCCAGGGCAATTGCCATGGGACAGTCTGGGGGATGTCCAGGGCCAATGGTCAGTGGAGGTCCAGGGTCAATGGTCATGGACAGTCAGGAGGTCCATGGGGGCAATGGTCATGGGACAATCAGGAGGTCCCAGGGCAATTGCCATGGACAGTCTGGAGGTCCAGGGCATGGCATGGATAGTCAGGAGGTCCAGGGCAATGGACAGTCGGGAGTTCCAGGGCGATGATCATGGACCAGTCAGGAGGTCCAAGCGGCGATGGTTTCATGGACAGTCAGGAGAGGTTAGCATGGCCCTATCATGCAATTGGCGGTGGTAGAAATTCTGCACAAAGCAATCCCGTGTGTGGTGTGTATGTGTGTGTTGTGTGTGGTGTGTTGTGTGTGTGTGTGAGTGTGTGTGTGGTTTGTGTGTGTTGTGTGGTGTTGTCTGTGTGTGTGCGTTTGCGTGCGTGCGTGTAGTGCAAGCGTGCTAGCGTGCGGCGTGCGTGCGGCGCGCGTGCGTGTGTGTGTGTTGTCATGTGTGTTGTGTGTGTTGTGTTTGATGTGTTGTGTGTGTGTGTGTGTCGGGTGTGTGTGTGTTGTGTGTGTGTGTGCGTGAAAACCTTTTTAACCAAGAGGAACACACACGAACTCTGTTTAGAAAAAGTACTTTATGGCATCAGCTTAGGAGACTCTAATACAGAAAAAAGCAAACTTTGCATGGATATACTTTGTAGGGCATTACTTCAAAAATGAGCATGAAGCACATTCAATCAATCCATTTATCTGACTTTATTGGGACCGTGTTACGAGTGTACGAGGGAACGTCGCCCGCCCTATACAATGCTCTCTGTTACATCAAGCACTTGTTGGGCAAGCCCCAGGAAGACGTGAGCTAAAGCTTTACCATTCGCCTGACCACTCCTGACAGGAGGGGGGTTCAGAGAGATTATCGCTCTAAGCGAAGAGGACAACCTTACGAACAATGGAAAGTGGACATGCTAAAGGTCAGCAACATGGTTATCCATACAGATTGAAGTCAAAACAAAATTGTGATCGGTTTACTTTGTTGTCTGGGTAGACCACCGTTATAGTGAACGGCTGTTGCAGGAACTAGAGCTGGGGCAGATTTGCGATGCAGGGAAAGCTGGACTTTGATGTGAGGCGGGTCTGTAGTGCGACTACGACTCTGTCTGCAGTAAGGTCTCTCTCTCTCTCTCTCTCTCTCTCTTTCTCTCTCATCTCTCTCTCTCTCTCTCTCTCTCTCTCTCTCTCTCTCTTCTCTCTCTCTCTCTCTCTCTCTCTCTCTCTATCTCTCTGCTAGAAAAGTGAAAAAACACTGACGTGAATGATAATCTTTTCAACGTACGTAAGCTTGGGTCAAGGGTAGGTTAAAGTGGCCTTTTGACAGTCTATGTGGTCCATATGCGCACACACACACACACACACCAAACACACAACACACACACACCCACACAACACACACACACCACACAAACAGGACACACATCACACACACACACACACACGGACACAACACGCACACAACACACAACACACACACACACACACAGAACCGTGACGACTTGACATTGACTGTTTTACTCCCTGGGGATTGCCGGTGCTGGGCTGCAGTGGGGACTGACTGGACTGTGGCTAGTGGATGGGGTGTTGGAACGAGCAGCGTGGGTTGCTCTGCCACTGAGGTGGCACAGAAGCTGAAGCAGCAAAAAAACATGACAGTTGTTTTCACCATGAGGAGTCCAACCTGTGAAATAAGACAGGTGACATTACAGGGGACCCTGAGATCTTTTACAGTGGGTTATTAAATTGGCCCGACGAATTATTCGAACTAAACGATACACGAAAAACCATGATGTTTCCCTTGTTGTTGTACCAGACTGCCCAAATAAATACATTCGATTGACAATTTAAGATGCCTTCTAAGGCTACTACGGGAAAATTACCGAAATGCCAGGTTATGGCAACGAACCAATGGCAATGTGAGTATGCTGATGTTTGTTTAGTGGTGGTTACATACCTGCTCAATAAATGACGAGAACTAAATGCTATTGCAGAAGGACTCAGGATCTTTTACAGTGTGCTAAAGACTGTTGAGTGACTGCAGCGATACTTACAGTGTGTTACTAGAGACTGGCCCGAAAATGAAACGAAACCAAATGATCAATACAGTCGTCTCTGGAGTCTTGACACTGTTATAATCAGACTGCCTACAAAGGACACGAACCAAATGAACAATACAGAGGACCAGTGGGTCTTTTACAGTGCACTATCAGGTTGCCCAACAAATAATGCATGATGCTTGACTGGCACAGAGATACCTGAAGCCCGTTATTTTTTTGCAACACCATCCAGTGAATGAAACAAGCCTCATGACGCACAGATGACTCTGTGGTGTTACAGTGTTAGAGGACTGCACATTACATGAAACAAACATAATGGACAAACAACATGACTCAGCATAATAAACGTACTCGAGTTTATCTTGAATACGCGTGATATATTCCATAAAGAGGAAAACCCGTCCGTTTTTTGGGGCAGTTATAGCCTTAAGTAATGGTATTATGTTAACATCGGGGCATCATCTGTGACCCGTCATGAAATACTAAATATTTTTCAGAAGATCACGTACTTTCTGAGATATTCCATATAGAACAAAAACCGTTGTTGGTCCATTATAGACGGTTATAGAATAATCTCAGAAAGTACTGGGCAGGTCGTGATCTTTCTGTAAAATTTGTAGGTGTGTTCATTGTGGGGTCATGGGTGATGCCAATGTTTTATTTTACCGTTATGTTTTGTTACTAACGGCTATAAACGGCCCTAACGGTTTTTCTTCTTTATGAACATACTCAAGAAAAGTACTTGGGCGATCTTTCTGAAAATTTGTATGGTATGTTCATTATTGGTCACGGATGAAGCATGATGTTTAACCAGAGTAGCCGTTACTAAGGGCTATAACGGCCCAAACGGGTTTTCCTCTTTATGGAATATCTTATGCATATTCTAGATAAACAAATACTACTGGGAGTATTTTATTTGCTTTGCATCTTGTTGTTTCTTTTGGCGACGTTTTGTTCACTGGACAGCGTGTCAGCCCATGCTATGCTTCAGTTGCTGGCCAGTGTAGTTTTCAGCTTGTCATCTCTTTCCCCACTTGTTGACAGTTAGTAACCCAGCACGTATCAATTGCTCCAATGCGAATGGGTAGAAACCAAAGCTTGTGTTTCTTGCTCTGTTACTGCGCCAGTTGTAAGAAACCCGGCTTGTATTACTTGCACCATCTGCCGACAGATAGAAAACAGTGCTTGGTATTTACTTGCACAACTGCCACGTGTAGAAACCCAGCTTGTATTCTTTAATAACTAACTGCCAACAGTGTAGAATTATGCTTGCATTTTCCCTTGCTGTAATCTGCGACGATGTAGAAACCTAGCTTGTAATCCCTTGCACTATCTGCAACAGTGTAGAAACCAAATGAGTATTCACTTGCTGTAAACTGCCGACAGTGAAGAAACCAGCTTGTATTACCTTGCACTAACTGCCGAGAGTGGAGAAGAAACCCAGTTGTGTTCCCTTGCATGGAGATAGAAACCCTGCTTGTTTTTCATTGCACTAAGTGTTGAGAGTGTAGAAACCAGCTTGGTTACCTTGCCACTGAAGATAGAAAACCTACTTGTTTTTCTTGCACTAAGTGCTGTCAGGGTAGAAACAAAACTTGTGTTTCTGCACTAACTTGTGAGAGTGTAGAAACCCAGCTTGTATTCCTTGCACTAACTGCCGACAGTGTAGAAACCCAGCTTGTATTCCCTTGCACTAAGTGCAGACAGTGTAGAAACCCAGCTTGTATTCCTTGCACTAAGTGCTGAGAGTGTAGAAGCCCAGCTTGTATTCCCTTGCACTTAGTGCAGACAGTGTAGAAACCCAGCTTGTATTCCTTGCACTTAGTGCAGACAGTGTAGAAACCCAGCTTGTATTTCTTTGCACTGCAGTTAGAAACTCTGCTTCTTTTTCCTTACACTAAATGCCGACAGTGTGTAAACCCAGCTTGTATTGTAGTTCCTTCGTTGTCTTGACATGGTGCCGGTGTTTCCAGGACCTGATGTGGCCCTTTGCGGTCGGCTGGGCTATAAGCAACATTATCTTATCTTATCTTAGGACTGGACCAGAATGGGAACTGCAGTGGTACTAAGAACATCTTCTGCCGGGCGGGGACCTTCTGTGACATCTTAGGACAATGCTGTGAGTGTCAGGATGCTGTATTGGGTGTTCCACTGTCTCTCTGTCTGTCCGTCTGTCTGTCTGTCTGTCTGTCTGTCTGTCTGTCTCTCTCTCTCTCTCTCTCTCTCTCTCTCTCTCTCTCTCTCTCTCTCTCTCTCCCCTACCCCCCTCCCTCTCTCTCTCCCACCCTCCCTCTCTCTCTCTCTCCCTCCCTCCCTCTCTCTCTCTCTCTCTCTCTCTCTCTCTCTCTCTCTCTCTCTCTCTCTCTGTCTTTCTCTCATCCACCCCCCCCTGCACAACGTTTCCATTCATCGCTCAATCATAACAGTGCATTGATTTTTATTTGTCATTGTGAATGGCATTTAATCATGACTGTGTGACGAGGGCAAATTGACTGTATTGCTAGACTATGGCCTGAGATCTTCATCTGTGGGATATGCTTTCCCTTGCTTGAGCTGCTGAAAAGGTAGTAAACATGCTACAAAGTTCTTGCAACATGGGTATTGTATACAAGCATGTGCGTGCATGTGTGTGTGTGTGTGTGTGTGTGTGTGTGTGTGTGTGTGTGTGTGTGTGTGTGTGTGTGTGTGTGTGTGTGTGTGTGTGTGTGTGTGTGTGCATGTGTGTGTGTGCGTGTGTGTGTGCGTGTGTGTGTGTGTGTGTGGTGTGTGTGCGTGCGTGGTGTGTGTGTGTGTGGTGTGTGTGTGGTGTGTGTGTGTGTGTGTGTGTGTGTGTGTGTGGTGTGTGTGTGTGTGTGTGTGTGTGTGTGTGTGTGTGTGTGTGTGTGTGTGTGTGTGTGTGTGTGTGTTGTGTGTGTGTGTGGTGTGTGTGTGTGTTGGGTGTGGTGTGTGTGTGTGTGTGTGTGTGGTGTGTGTGTGTGTGTGTGTGTGTGTGTGTGTTGTGTGTGTGTGTGTGTGTGTGTGTGTGTGTGTGTGTGTGTGTGTGTGTGTGTGTGTGTGTGTGTGTGTGTGTGTGTGTGGTGTGTGTGTGTGTGTGTGTGTGTGTGTGTGTGTGTGTGTGTGTGTGTGTGTGTGGTGTGTGTGTGTGTGTGGTGTGTGTGTGTGTGGGGTGTGTGTGTGTGTGTGTTGTGTGTGTGTTGTGTGGTGTTGTAGTGTGTTTGTTGTGGTTGCTTTGTTGGATGTTTTGTGATTCCTTTGGAATGCGTATGCGTGCATCTTAGAGGCTTGTGTTTTTATAGAACGGTATAATCCGCGATATTGATACTTCCTCATTCGAACGCTATAGGCAGCATCTAAAGATGCTTTGCATTTTATGATGTTCCGAGAATAATCGCACGCTTCCATCTAACTTGCATACCACACTGATCTAACAAGGCTTTTAGATTGTTTAGAATCAGAGAATACGATAAATCCGTTATACTGTGGCGAAAGTGGCTGTATCTCGTATAACGCCTCCAATTAGTCTACTTTACTTTTAAAGTTTTTAGGAGTAGCGTAGAGGAAGTAGCAGGACTGAACACATTCCATAGGTAACGTAGGAAAAGCGGCGTGACTGAACGGCCCATATACACGGTGGTGCACCAGCTATCGATTACTTCGCGGTATGTTAATTACAGCGTGGGGAGAGCCTTGACAAAACCGTTAAGGTTAAGTTGCCTCAGAACAGACAGACAGACAGACAGACAGACAGAGAAGAGAGACAGAGAGACAGACAGACAGACATAAAGACACACACACACACACACACACACACACACACACACACACACACACACACACAAACACACGCACACTCTTTCTCTTTCTTTCTCTCTCAATTAAATGTCATAAAATCCGCACACTTCTTCTGACTAATTTCTACCTACAAACTTTGTACACAGACAGGCAGACACGGGGCTGAAACCCGATCACTTAATTTACGGCTCGCGGCAGTTTGCACCTAGCCTGTCCTGTATAAACGAAGCACACTCGGCTGGTTACACCACATTGCATCAGAAATTCGAGATTGCCACGTTGACAAACCGGATCGAGGCTATCACGTGACACGACCGGGGGCCGTCATTGTTGTTGGAGCTTTTGCACAGGCTGTGTTTCGACTGCGCTCTGTTGTGGCCACTGTGTTTTAATTGTGTTATTTTAAAATGGCTAAAACGTTACTGAAGAACAGGTTTGTTATTCGAGGCCATAAGTTTTACTTTAACTGCATGTTAGAGTATTTGTTGAAAGAATTAGTTGAGTCAGTCAGTGAAGGCAAGCCAACTATTCACATGTCTGCCCGCACAGCGAGCGTGTGTTAACACGTTCCTCGCTATACAGCGAGAGCCGCCTCTTTCTCTGTTCTTCATTGCGCTTAACTGGTAGTTGTCTTGAAGGTAAGCGAAGCATGTTGTGAAACCGGAGGACTATCTTGCAGGTTTGTTGGTTCAAGGAAATGAAACAAGATGTAGCCAGTTTTAATACGTGTTTAGCTATCGATGAGATGGTTCCTTATCTAATAAATGGCGCTGCATTGTTGAAAGTTAGCTAAAGCAAAACAAACCATCACGCGTTGATTGTTGGGAGCTGGCTTGTGGCAGCTAAAGCCATGTTTAAAAAACATGGCGTTCATTTCAAACACGGCTGATTCGGATGCTAAAAACTTATATTTGAAACATTTTTGCTGTTCCTCCCAAGTAAAAATGTTCTCAGTTTGTATTAGACTTGATTGATTGTTAACTACAGATTCAGTGTTTATGGGGCAAGCTGATCTGTGTATTAAGATGTGTATACTTTTCTACTTTTCTAATTCTAACCAATTCATTTGCCTTCAAGGGTGCCCTTATGCAACTGAATGGCGATTTTCGAATGTTTTGGCAAACAAACTAGATAGGGTTAGGCAGACCTTAGTACATTTACCAGTATGGAGAGGAGTAGTGTGTGGCTAGCACTATCTTCATATAAATGCTTTAAATATACAATGCTGGATGTAGTACTACTGGCGGTTAGAGCCGCCATGTTTATAACCCTAGAAAGCTAAAAGGAAGCATTTTGTTTCTTCAACAATTATTTAATTTAATTTAATTAGAGCAACTTTGAAAAGCTTTTAACTTTTGAAGAAATGATTTAATTCAAAAAGCTCCAAATGTTCAGTGACAGGTGTACTACCTTGTAGTTCAGAAAACTTCTCCACCTTGTGGTGTTTGTGAAACAACGGCAAAGCAGACGACACGGAACACGACTCGGGCCGGAGATTCGGAAGTAGTTGAAACCCCGCACGCTGTTAGGCTGTATACTGCAGCCAACTTGCTGCTCTGACGTGGTTCTAAATATAGTAACGAACATGCATGTACGGTTTCAAAAATAGTAAATGACGTGGCTCTAAATATAGTAACGAACATGCATGTACGGTTTCAAAAATAGTAAATGACGTGGCTCTAAATATAGTAACGAACATGCATGTACGGTTTCAAAAATAGTAAATGACGTGGCTCTAAATATAGTAACGAACATGCATGTACGGTTTGCTGCCCTATGACATTTGCGCCCGCCCTGCTTCGGCTGTTGTTTGTTTGTGTGTGTGTGTGTGTGTTTTGTCCTACCCCGCACGCACGTCCCCCCACCCCCACCCCACGCACGCACGTCCCCCCACCCCCACCCCACGCACGCACGTCCCCCCACCCCCACCCCCACGCACGCACGTCCCCCCACCCCCACCCCACGCACGCACGTCCCCCCACCCCCACCCCACGCACGCACGTCCCCCCACCCCCACCCCACGCACGCACGTCCCCCCACCCCCACCCCACGCACGCACGTCCTCCCACCCCACCCCCTGTGTACACCACACACACTCCTACCCCCAAGTCGCCCCAAGTTCTTAATTAAGTTTTTAATTAAGTCACCCCAAGTTCTTAATTAAGTTTTTAATTAATACTTCAAGTTCTTAATAAGTTCTTGATTAAGTTTTTAATTAAGTTCTTGATTAAGTCACCTTAAGATCATAACTAAGTCATCCTCTAAGTACAACCAAGTTCTTATTAAGTTATCTTATAATTATCAAAAAAATACAATCTATGTTTTTATCTTAAATAGTAGATGTCTAATATAGTACACACACGCCTCAAAAAAACGCGTCATCGTTGAGGATGTCTTGCTCAGCGTTCTCTGCATAGATCTTAAGGAAGGTCTTACACCCGAAGCAACCGCATTGATTATAATTCTGGTCTATGGAAATGTCTTTTATAGACTCCATGTCTTTATTTATTGACTTTATCATTTTATAATACGCCATGATCTATTTTTATTAAAAATTTAAAATTAAGTTCTTAAAATATTATTCCATTATAAATGGATCAAAATGATGCTTTGTTATTGGCGGTTTTGGCGTGCTGGTGTCTTTTTCTGCATTTAGTGGTTCAGATTTTTTTGATTGCTCTTGTTTTCGCCAGCGTTGTTTATATATTTTATAGCCGTAATAACTGCCCCAACAGCAGCAATGGCGCCAAAAATGGCAACAGTTTTAAGTTCAATATTCCATGAAGACTTTGGGGCCCTTGTATCACATGGAGTTTTTATAGCTGGCATTGAATCAACTTGTTCTGGCGTTGGCGGTGTTATGTTTTCATGATGAGTCATATTCTGTAACATTAATTTTTTTTGTCTGTTCCACTCTGCTAATTTTTTCCTGCTTCAACACGCCCAGGATTTTTAATGGTCCCACACTGGTTCAGCGTTTTCTGCTGATTTTCTGGCTTGGTTACTTTCTCCACCTGATTCAGTGTTTTCTGGTTCTGCTGATTTTCCAGATCGTTCATTTTGAAGGGAAACAAAATCTATATGATTAAAGTTATTAATCCCATGATTAATGGCGATAACAATGTTCCAAATCTATAGTATAAATCACACCCTAGAGACTCTAATGACTTTGTTAAAACTGGATCTTGCGTTAAATCATACGTAAGATCTTGTTCAGAATCAATGGGAGCAAATCTACTGACTAGTTTAGTGTACAAACTAAGAACCGTTTGCCCGACGCTTTTCACCATTCTAGACCCCAGCTGCGCTTCATACCTGTTATGATACTTTAAAATGTCTTGTGGCGACATCTGTTGAATCTGTTCAATGCTGAATTCAGTTCCGAGGAACTGTTTTGTTTTCCACATGCTGCCAAAGAATACAGCCTCTCCTTTTTGGGCATAATAGCTTGATTATCAACTTGGTCATTCATAAGTTCGGGAAGGTTTAGGCTGCCTTGTAGCTGTAGTAGATCATCGCTGTTCATGTTTTTTATTAAATTATAATTATTTTATTTTATAAAAATGAGCACCGAAAAAACTGTTGCTAACCTTGTATACCATTCTGCTGTTATTGGAGGGCTAAGTGTAGGATACTCAATGCTTGGTAAAAGCTTGTTAAGAATTAAACCAGCAGATCTTGGCAAACTAGACTTTGAGGATTCAGCAAAGCTGATTGCTATCATTGCAGCTTCGGTTGCCACGAAAGATTTTCTAGTTAAGCAAGGAATAATTCCAGACAATATAAATATGTAAGAAAAAAATACATTTATAAAAAATGGCTTCACTCGCAATAATGATAGGCGGCGCTGTGGTGAATGCGCTTGCTTTTAGCGGAAGTAATTTCGCATTTAGTAAACTGAGGGATGACGGCGAGAGAAAAAGACATAACAAAGCTATGGAGCAACTAGCAGCTGCACAAGACGCCTATGAAAGGCAGAGACTTGAGCAGTTAGATTTTATTAATGACACACTGAAAAGACAGGGGCATGCAGCTTACACATTTAAAAATGTTGATCAAGCAATAAAACAATATTATCTAGTAACAGGCAAACCAATCGAGACATTGCCCCCACCAAAATTCAGTGACTTTTATCAACCATCAGAAAAACAAAAGATGCAAGAAATCGGGTTTATTGTCGTTGGTATGACCGTTGTGTATTTTGTTGCACATAATATTGGCTGAGTAAAAAATGAACAAAATCTATTATTCGCCCAAAGGATATTGGAAGGGCATCACAGCAATACAAAAGCTAAGCCAAGCGGCGGGAGTCAGTGAACAAACAGCGAAGGAATGGTTATCTAAACAAGCAATTTGGCAAATTTATTTACCTGCCCCTAGACGAATACAGAGACCACACTTTGTGAATACAACTCCAAACGACACCCATCAAATGGATCTTCTATATTTACCCTCTGATAGGATTAGACGAAAAAGATTTAAGTACGCACTCACAGTCATTGACATAGCTTCAAGATACAAAGATGCGGAACCATTAACACAAAAGAGTGCTTCTGCTGTTGCTGTTGCTATACAACTGATATACCAACGAGGCCCTTTAACTTATCCTCGCATGATTCAAGTTGACGATGGAAAAGAATTTAAAGGCCAAGTGAATCAATTATTGTTAAAACATAGAGTTACCATTAGAAGAGGCATTCCAGGAGTTCACAGATCACAGGCTTTAGTTGAAAACTTTAACAAACAGTTAGCTGAAAGACTTTTTTCCTACCAGTATCACAGAGAGCTGATTGACAATTCTCGCAACACAGAATGGGTTAGAAGACTGCCCTCAGTTTTGCGCGCAATGAATAATGAAGAATTTAAAGGCCTAAAACCAGTACAAGCAATCAAAAGAAAAACAATAAATGTTGCTGAAGGAGAGTCTTCATCCAGCAAACTATTACCATTTGGATTGAAAGTAAGGTACCTTTATTTACCGGGGGAAGCAGAAGGGGACACTCGCATTAGGGCAACCGATCCAGTTTGGAGTGTTGACCCATATGAAATAAAAAGAATTGTAAAGATGAATCCGCCCGTGTATTATTTACGAGAAACTGACACAACAAAACAACCAGCCCCTCAAAGATCTTTTGTGAAAGAAGAACTGCAGATAATTCCGCCAGACACAGTTCCGCTTTAATTAATTTACGTAAATATATTTGAGTTTAAAATGGAAGCTCAGAAGGAAGTGCAGAACGAAACAAGAATGGTAAAGGAAGAGACCTTGAAAATGATACGGGAATCATTTCATGCGTGTAATGCTATTAAGGAAACATTTTCGGGGATTAATCAATGCATGCTAAATCATCCAGATCACCTACAACTCAAACCCCCAAATTGGGGAAAAGAATATCTTGAAATAATAAAAAAAATTCGAACTCGTCAAGCAAACATGAGAAAAGATTTAAATGAATTGGATGAAGCTATGATTGATCTTATAATAAAAGTTGATGAAAAATATAAACCCCCTGTTTATGCGGTCCTCCAGTGCCTGATTGCATATGAAAACTCTGGATTAACAAACACACGTTTTGTGTTTGTTCTATCTAATGACTTCTTTGTTACAACCGTTGTGTTGATCTCATGTAGATTAGATCGCAGTTTTACGTTGTCATGATGAAAAGTCTTATTGCTAAACAATGCTTCTTTGTAGTTGTCATGTGATATGTTTGACTGCACAACGCTGCGAGATATTCCTTTTGCTTTCTTAATGATTTTCTCCTGGCTCGAAATACTGTACATTTTTGACCTTAACCCCACATACTCCTTGATCACCTTTCCAGATAATTCATCCTTCATCTTTCCTAAAACCTTCTTGTTAGTAATTGAATGCAAAGGCGAATCTTTAGGATAATCAGACGTGTCATACCATCCACTCGCTCCTTTAGCTACTTCCATTTCCATGTCTTTATAGATGTCTTCAGTAGGGATATCTATAACAAAACTATCTGTATCTGTGTAAAGCACTCTGGACTCGGGATACGAGGGCTTAAAGTAGTCATAAAGAAACTCTAACATCAAAAGCTTTGATAATTCTAAAACAGTAAACCCAATAAATACAGGTTTGTCTAATTTGACTTTCTTTTTTTTCATCATTATGCCAAAAAGCTGATCATGAAATCTTCTAAAGTCCTGATAATTAGGTTTTGAAGTCAGCTTAATTGCTTCGTTCTCTCTGGTGACTAATCTGACATCTTTGCGCTTGTGCGGATTCTCCATAGTCTTTCCAAAACAGCTGTTGTTCATCAGCTTGAAAAAGTCTTTTTCTGAAGCATCTGTGGATTTGGTTCTGAGATCAGTGTTCTTCATGATGTATGGTTTCATGAACTGTTCTTGATCAAAAGCAATTATGCGATGAACTGCTGTCAACTTCAACCCATGTCTTAAATAAAATTGTAGAAGTCTGTAATGACAGACATAATTTTTTTTGCCACGAAGATTAGGCACAAGTTTAGGCGGCTCTCTTGGGTCTATCTTTAGACTTTCTGCTGCTAATGGATAGTCATTATGCAGGTCATGGAGTTCATGTGGATATTCTAAGTCAACTTCTAGAATGAAACCACGCTGTTGATCAGGCGTTAAACTGCCCAACCACTTTAATGCCTTTTGAATATTATTCGGATCACCGCCTGTGTACATTTTAAAGTTGCGTAATGGAAGTGATTGCGCCATTGCCCATCCATACAGATTGTTTGCATCTAAATACATAAGATAGTTAGACCTTTTACTTGGATCATAATCATCTAAGTATTTGTTGTTTGCTTTACAGTAATGATGCGACGCCATACTAATTCCTCCACGCAATCCGTTTTCAATCATCTGAATCATTGGTAGGTCAGACAATAAATCAATCTGTACTCCAGTAAATTTTAAGAAAGCATCCCAGCTCATCCCGGGCGCAGAAATGTAATGCGCAGGATCCAGGCTATAATGTTTCATGCAGGTCTTTCTATAATTTTCAAAGACGTCCGCCAACAAACATGTATCAGCCATTAAGTAGGAGTCATGATAGTCTCCCATCGTTTTACAATCTAACTTTTGCCAAGCATCTTGAGCATGCTGGTAATCGGAGTCGCTGATGTCCTTTCCTCTAAGACTAGAAAAGAACGCGCCTTTAGGCGGAAGTGTCTCTTCGTCAAACCTTTCCCAACTGTTCATGTACTCATAAGGATAAACGCCCTTTCTAACAAGTGTTGGGTCAAAATATTTTTCCGTTATTGGGCAGGACTTTAAGGACATAGCCAGTGCCTCTAATGATCCCATCATGTGCTGCATAGAGTCATAAAAAGACATGTTATTTAAAGTGAAACACATGTACTTTTCTGATGACTGTGCGATGCATGACACCCTAAAGGCATCGTCCACTGCTTTCATTATAAGGTGGGAGTCGTAACCTCGCAAGTTATGAAAGAATACAGGCAGCTTCCATGTCTTAGGATCAAACTTTAGTTGAAGATTGCATTTACTGTGCGCCGCTCCTCTGAACTTTCCGCTAATGTGATCATGGTCTCTTACTTTTGGATTGGCTTCCTCACTGAGTTCTAAACCACATATCCAACAATGTGTGGCTGAGTCATACTGTTCTTGGTCTTCAGGCGTCATTATGATTTCAGATAAATTCAGATTATTAGAACAATCATTACGCACTTGCTGCATGCGTTTTAAGAATGTTTCTGCAGCATCTGGTCCTCTATATAATTCTGGCGTTGAATGAGCGCCATCCGACCTAACAATAATGAAGGCAAATGAACAAATCTGATGATTACTCATTAAGACTGTTTTTCGAAGTTTTTGTGGCGCTGGCCCTTCATAAGGAACAATAAGCGACTCGAAGTCTGCGTAAACTACGTATGGACTTGTTTGCAGCCGTTTCCAGTTCTTAAAACTAACTTTAGATCCTGGCGGGGGCGTAGTTAGTTCTGTCTTACAGTCTACAGAACTTTTACAATGTTTTATATGTTCACTCGCGGCTTGAACAGATGGCATTCTTGTTAAACATTTTCTACAGAATTCTTGTTTATGGTAATGCTTTGAAGTATGCCGCAATAATCTACTCATTGTGCGTATTAATGTGTAATGCGGTAGCCCCGCTGGTGAAAACATCAGTAGTAAGTCAACATGATTTTTGTCTGGCTCGCCAATCGTTGGACTGTTCTTGGACACTTTAATTGGCACCAAATCTGTTTCCTCATCCCATGTGTAGATATTAACAGTTATTGGTTTGTTTTGTTCTTCAAACTGATCAATAGAATCCACGCTAACGGGAAAGGATATTCCACTAAAGTTAAGATCATTGATGTAAGGGTGATAGTTAGACACTCTCTCTGCGTTTTTGTGGGCGTAATGCAGCCTTGCAAGAACACACCACATAAAACATTTGTTGTCTGTATTCTTTATGTTTAGAACTGCTTTTTTTGCGACTAATGCTGGAGGTAGTGGAATGTGAGACTTGCCAACAATCGGTGCATACTTAGACTGTTTTAATCTGATCTCTAGGACTTCGCCCTCTGACCAACCAGAGCCTCTCATTTTGGCTTCTTCAGCGGCAGCGTCAAACTGTGTAAGCAGTTCGTCTGCCCAACCGGGTGTTAAGTCATTACGAGAAAGAATAGTCTGCTGTTTAGTTGAGACCCAGACTTCTAGGTTTTCTTCATTTATTGTTACATAGTCGATTAAAACAGCTAACATTACTTTAACTGGCGGGTCTATTGTTAGTTTACTTGGAACTTGAGAAATAGCATGAACAACACTTGCCTGTACGTTTGTTGGGTCAATGACTTCTAAATCAATATCATTCAGCGCTCTTGTCAAATTTTCTTGCATTGCTTCAAAAAATTCGGCTTGTCCTTCATATATCTTAGCCATGTTGAGTCTCTTTTCTAACTCAAAATATTTATTTAAATTAAAAAAAAATACTTAATCAGAATCAATATCGACGGTCTTTTTGCGCTTGGACTCATAAACTAAAGTATAAACACCTTTTGGTGTTGTTAATGTGAGCTGTTTAGAACAGAGTTTAATGTCTCGTTTACTTTTTTTAAGCATTCCTTTTTTATCTGCTCGGGGTCTGGCTGTTGAGAAAAACTTGTCCTCGCCTTTCTTTGAAGATCAAACTTTTGTCTTTTGTAGTCATCAAAATCGGCCTGTAAACGATTAAATTCTTCATCCGTGATGTTTGAGTCAGCTAGCGCTTTATTTATTGTCAGTTTGAACGAGCTAAGTTTAGCTGTTATTAGTTGAACCATAGCTGTGTGCTTTTGGAGTTTAGTTTTTATTTTTTTGCTGGCAGCACCTACAGCTAATGAACACAGACCGAGAGCTAAAGACAAACCTCCTAGAGGTAAAGCTGCGGGTGCACCTACGCCTGTTGCTAAGAGACCAACACTCGTTCTGCTGATAGAGCACTTATAGTCGATGCTCCAGTATTAACATAGGTAACAGCATTAAAGACAGCAGAATACCTTCGTTTGGTTTTGCTGTATTTTGAAAGGTCCTGCTCTAGTTTTTGTTGCATTTGTGTAATGTTTGTTAATCTGAAGGTTTTTACTTCAGGGGTTTCTATAACAGCAGAATTGCCTGCTACCCCTTCTTTTGGCGACTCTGTAGGCACATTTGGATAAACCTGAACAGACATGCTTTTTATAAATATAAAAAATAATTTAGTATTGTATATCTTTTAGTCTGTTATTTTCAATATTCAGCTGCGCATCATATATTAAAAACAAATGTACATTAAGGGGTTTATCGACTTCTTCTTCTTTATCAATTTGAATGTTTATTACGTCTCTCACAGTTCTCCCGCTTCCATGTAACCGATTATCCTCTGTTGACCTTAGATCGATCCATAAACCGTATTTTGCTGTTAAATAATCATCAAGTCTAACATTGTGAAGGTGCAGATCTTTAGACACAAGGTCTACTGTTGGATTTCTACACCTCCCGCCCCCAAACAGTTTTCTTATTTCATCAAAATGCTGATAAGGTTTAAGCCCGCTAGCATAGATTTGGTTAGGACTGCCCTCAATCGAACATTGTACTTTCGTTATTTTTGGATTAAAAAACTTTTCACTTCCTCTTTTGAATGGTTCTTCATCTTCGCACAGCAATAAAATACCTTTAAGCGATCTTGCTGCGGCACTAAAACTAAAATTCCATATAGTGTCTGCCCTGCTTTTGGGATATGTTGTATGATGAATCACTCTTTCGTAATATATTGCTAATTTTGACTGATATTGTTGCTCAATCAGCCTTGCTAAATTAGGGTTGCTAACAACGTCAAACTCTAACGAGATGTCAGAAATGCTGTACTTTGCTTCGGTGTCTGATGATTTAATAACCCGTTTGTATTCATTAAAAGTTAGTTCATATGACAATCTGTCTTTTAATGCTCCTTGAAAGTATGGTGCATGCGCTTTTAACAACTCAAAATCTAAGGGTATAGAAAAGCGATTTCCAAACGCATAACTTACAGCTACATACTTTTTGTTGTCTTTAGCATCTTCAGCGCCTATTCTATGTTTTAGCGCTTCTTCATTTTCGATTCCTTGAAACGCAAGATCAGCCCTTTCATTCCCGGTTAGCCATAGATCAGAATAGGTTAAAAATATGTCTGCATTGTGTAAAGAAAATATTTCTTGCCCCTCAAGTTTTATAGAAATTTTCTTAACGATTGCCCGTCCCAGATTCTGTACAACTGTCCTGTTTGGGTCTGTTGTTGATTCCAGTCCTATTTTGAAAGTAAGACGAGCAGAGCCTGGCACAATCACGTCATCTGCTCCTAGGTCTGGAAATTTGACAGTAAGAATTTGATCTGCATCAATAGTAGATGGATTATTTGGAACAGTAATAGTCCGCTTATTTCCCTTCACGCCAAAGGGTTCTTTCAGTCTTCTATGCGGGTCAAGAATCGAGCCATGTGCTTGTGACATTTTTATGAAGCAAAATAAAAATTAATTATTTAAAAACATGGCAGGAATTGAAGATGCAGAAGATTATGATGTTTTTGATCGGGGAGACGACATGGATGAAATGATCCCTTTGACACAGCATCGCTCAACGCTCTCAATGCGGCGTGAATTAACAGAAAGTACGGTCAGAGCATTTTACCAAAGTTTAGGCCTAAAACCTCCCGAATTTATAGACCCAAATGATTTTGAATTAGAAGATGGTCATTTGTATGTGAACAACGATCAAGGGCAACTTGTTCGGCTTACAACTAAACCAGACCCATCAAAGTTTTTAGCTGTGGGTTCAATTAGAAATAGACTCAGTGTGAAAGATCAAAATCGCCTTGGCATTGCTAGACCGAAATTAAGGGCGGAGGCAGTTGCTAAACTTCAAAACACACTGCAAGAACTCCCGACAGATAACCAAATGCAAAACATGGAACTTAAAGAATTAAATCAATCAGCAGACGAGTTAATAAATGTAATAGAAGCAGAAACCAGTTTTTCAGAAGAAACAGCGTTAAAGACTATACACGACTCACCGCTACCCATGCGAGAACTAACGGCCCTTGATCATGCTTTGAGAAGCATCAGAGGCGAATTAACAAACAATTTAGCAAAACTAGGCGAACTAGATGAGCATATAAAAAGAGAAAAAGAAAAACTCGTTGAGGCTGATGACGCCAACTTAGGGCCTGATATTAAAGAAAGAATAACCCAAAGACTAAAAGATCTTGAACAAGAGAGATCAGCAAGACTAGAAGTGCTGACTACTAACCGAGACCAATTACGAACACAAGTGAATAGAATAAGAGAAACTATCGAAAAAATTTTATATGAAGACACGACGCTAGCAGAACGAATACGAACACTCTTTAGAGAGCAAGGAGTCACATTAGCAAGCGTTATA
>CM031624.1:55603330-55653673 GCA_018398815.1 Conus ventricosus | reverse complement strand
TTTTGCTGTTGTGGTTGCCTGCTTCTTCGCCTCTACCCCGCCAACGCTCCGCCAACACCCTGCTACAAACTTTTAGGCTGCCTTCAGGCGGCCGCCGGTGTACTTTATACAATTGTCTTGTTTTATTCAATCAGGCTTTTATTAAATGCACCTGGTGGCTGCTTTGAACTTGCGACAAAAGAGCCAATGAATCACAAAAACGCAAGCGCCGTCTTGCACCAAGTGGTGTTACACATAACAGAATAATAAAGCTCTGTGTACACCACACACACACTCCCTCCCCTTCTCACGCCCACACACATGCACGCACTCCTCCTGCTGTAGCTGAGCTTTGAAACACTTGACACCTTTGCCCTAAGTCACCCCAAGTCACCCCAAGTTCTAATAAAGTTTTAATTAAGTCACCCCAAGTTCTTAATCAAGTTCTTACTCAAGTCACCTTAAGTTCTTAATCAAGTCACCTCAAGTTCTTAATAAGTTCTTGATCAAGTCACCTCAAGTTCTTAACTTAGTCACCTCAAGATTGTAATTAAGTCATCCTCTAAGTACAACCAAGTTCTTATTCAAGTCAACTTATAATTATTTATTAAGTTCTTAAAGTATTATTGCATCTGAAATGGATCAAATGAACTTTTGTTGTTGGCGGTTTTGGCATGCTTTTGTGTTCGGCTTCTGTATTTAGTGGTTGAGATTTTTTGACTGCTTCAGTTTTCGCTGTCTTTGTTTATATATTTTATACCGTAATAACTACCCCCAGCAGCAATGCCGCCAAAATGACAATTGCTTTAAGTACAATATTCCTTAAAGACTTTGGCGGCGAGGTCTTGAATCAACTTGTTCTGGTGTGTTTATAGCCGGCGTTGAAACAACTGGCTGCGGCTCTGCACTTTTTAGTTGAGTTATATTCTGTGCTTGGTCTTTACTTTTGTTTGTTTTTCCACTCTGCTAATTTTTTTCCTGCTGCAACACGCCCAGGATGAGGAGGTTTTTTTACTCATCACTTTCTCCCTGATTCAATGTTTTCTGATTTTGTCTGATTTTCTGGCTCGGTCATTTTTAAGGGAAATAAAATCTATATGATTAAAAGTAATTAATCCCATGATTAGCGGCGACAATAATGTTCCAAATCTGTAATATAGATCACATCCTAGAGACTCTAATGACTTTGTTAAAACTGGATCTGCGTTAAATCATACATAAAGTCTTGTTCAGAATCAATAGGCGCAAATTTACTTACTAGTTTAGTGTACAAACTAAGAACCGTTTGCCCGGCGCTTTCTACCATTCTTGATCCTAGTTGCACTTCATACCTGTTGTGATACTTTACAATGTCTTGCGGCGTCATCTGTTGAATCTGTTCTATGCTGAATTCATTTCCGAGGAACTGTTTTTTTTTTTCCACAAGCTGCTAAGAAAAACAGTCTTCCTTTTTGGGCATAATAGCTTGGTCATCAACTTGATCATTTGTAATAATAAGTTCAGGAAGGTTTAGGGTGCCTGTAGTAGATCATCGCCGTTCATGTTTTTTATTAATTATAATTTTTTATTTTTTAAAATGAGCACCGAAAAAACTGTCGCCAACCTTGTATACCATTCTGCTGTTATTGGAGGCCTAAGTGTAGGATACACAATGCTTGGAAAAAGCCTGTTAAAAATAAAACCGCAGATCTTGGCAAACTAGACTTTGAAGACTCAGCAAAGCTAATTGCTGTTATAACAGCTTCATTTGCTACGAAAGATTTTCTAGTTAAGCAAGGAATAATTCCTGACAGGATCATTATGTAAAAATAAAAAAATACATTTATAAAAATGGCTTCACTCGTAATGATGATAGGCGGCGCTGTGGTTAATGCGCTTGCTTTAGCAGAAGTAATTATGCATTTAGTAAACTGCGGGATGACGGTGAGAGAAAAAGACATAACAAAGCTATGGAGCAACTAGCAGCTGCACAGGATCACTATGAAAAGCAGAGAATTGAGCAGTTAGATTTTATTAATAACAAACTGAAAAAACAGGGACATGCAGCTTAAAACATTTAAAGATGTTGATCAAGCATAAAAGAATATTATCTTGTAACAGGCAAACCAATCGAGACATTGCCCCCACCAAAATTCAGTGACTTTTATCAACCATCAGAAAAACAAAAGATGCAAGAAATCGTGTTTATTGTCTTTGTATGACCGCCGTGTATTTTGTTGCACATAATATTGGCTGAATAAAAATGAACAAAATCTATTATTCGCCAAAAGGATATTGGAAGGGAATCACGGCAATAAAAAAGCTAAGCCAAGCAGCGGGAGTCAGTGAACAAACAGCAAAGGAATGGTTATCTAAACAAGCGATTTGGCAAATTTATTTACCTGCACCTAGACGAATACAGAACCACACTTTGTGAATACAATACCGAACGACACCCATCAAATGGATCTTCTATATTTACCCCATGATATGATTAGACGAAAAAGATTTAAGTACGCGCTCACAGTCATTGACATAGCTTCAAGATACAAAGATGCGGAACCATTAACACAAAAGAGTGCTTCTGCTGTTGCTGTTGCCATACAACTGATATATCAACGAGGCCCGCTAACTTATCCTCGCATGATTCAAGTCGATGATGGAAAAGAATTTAAAGGCCAAGTGAATCAATTATTGTTAAAACATAGAGTTACCATTAAAAGAGCATTCCAGGAGTTCACAGATCACAGGCTTTAGTTGAAAACTTTAACAAACAGTTATCTGAAAGACTTTTCTCCTACCAGTATCACAGAGAGCTGATTGACAATTCTCGCAACACAGAATGGGTTAGAAGACTGCCCTCAGTTTTGCGCGCAATGAATAATGAAGAATTTAAAGGGCTAAAACCAGTACAAGCAATCAAAAGAAAACAATAAATGTTGTTGCTGAAGACTCCGGCACAACCGGAAAACTATTGCCTTTGGTTTAAAAGTAAGGTACCTTTATTTACCGGGGAAGCAGAAGGGGACACTCGCATCAGGGCAACAGATCCAGTTTGGAGTGTTGATCCATATGAAATAAAAAGAATTGTAAAAATGAATCCGCCCGTGTATTATTTACGAGAAACTGACACAACAAAACAACCAGCTCCTCAAAGATCTTTTGTGAAGGAAGAACTGCAGATAATCCACCAGACACGGTTCCAGTTGCTTAATTAATTTTTAATTTACATAAATATATTTGAGTTTAAAATGGAAGCTCAGGACGAAGCACAGAAGAAACAAGAATGATAAAGGAAGAGAACTTGGAATTAATACGAGAATCATATGATGCGTGTTCTGCTATAAGGAATTAATACGAGAATCATATGATACGTATTCTGCTGTTAAAGAAACAATTACGAGGATTCATCGGCACATGGCACTGCATCCAGATCACTTACAGCCCAAAATCCCAAATTTTGACTATCAAAAATGGGAAAAAGAATATCTTGAAATAATAAAAAAAATTCGAGCACGCCAGCAAACATGAGAAAAAATTTGGATGAATTGGAAGATGATAATTATGATTGATTTTCTAGATAAATTTAAGGAAAAATATATACCCGAGGCGAAGAAGATATGTAATTATGCTGTTCTCCAGTGTCCAATTGCATATGAAAACTCTGGATTAACAAATACTCGTTTGTGTTTGTTTTATCTAATGACTTCTTTGTTACAACAGTTGTGTGATCTCATGTAGATTAGATCGCAGTTTTACGTTGTCATGATGAAAAGTATGTTTATTGAACAATGCTTCTTTGTAGTTGTCATGTGATATGTTTGACTGCACAACACTGCGAGATATTCCCTTTCTTTCTTAATGGTTTTCTCCTGGCTCGAAATACTGTACATTTTTTACCTTAACCCAACAAACTCCTTAATCACCCCTCCAGATAATTCATCCTTCATCTTTCCTAAAACCTCTTGTTAACAGTTGAAATGCAAAGGCGAATCTTTAGGGTAATCAGATGTGTCGTACCATCCCGCATGTCCTTTAGCTACTTCTAAATTCCATGTCTTTATAAATGTCTTCAGTAGGGATATCTATAACAAAACTGTCTCTATCTGTGTAAAGTACTCTGGACTCTGGATACGAGGGCTTAAAGTAGTCATAAAGAAATTCTAACATCAAAAGCTTTGATAATTCTAAAACAGTAAACCCAATAAATACAGGTTTGTCCAATTTGACTTTCTTTTTTTTTCATCATTATGCCAAAAAGCTGATCATGAAATCTTCTGAAGTCCTGATAATTAGGTTTTGAAGTCAGCTTAATTGCTTCGTTCTCTCTGGTGACCAATCTGACATCTTTACGCTTGTGCGGATTTTCCATAGTCTTTCCAAAACAGCTGTTGTTCATCAGCTTGAAAAAGTCTTTTTCTGAAGCATCTGTGGATTTAGTTCTAAGATCAGTGTTGTTCATGATGTATGGTTTCATGAACTGTTCTTGATCAAAAGCAATTATACGATGAACTGCTCTCAACTTTAAACCATGTCTTAAATAAAATTGTAGAAGTCTGTAATGACAGACATATTTTTTTTGCCTCGAAGATTAGGCACAAGTTTAGGCGGCTCTGTTTTTGCCATCTTTAGACTTTCTGCTGCTAATGGGTAGTCATTATGCAGGTCATGGAGTTCATGAGGATATTCTAAGTCAACTTCTAGAATGTATCCACGCTGTTGATCTGGCGTCAAACTGCTCAACCACTTTAATGCTCCTTGAATATTATTTGTACTGCCGTCTGTGTGCATTTTAAAGTTACGTAATGGAAGTGATTGTGCCATAGCCCAACCATACAGATTTGTTTGCATCTAAATACATGAGATAGTTAGACCTTTTACTTGGATCATAATCATCTAGGTATTTGTTGTTTGCTTTACAGTAATGATGCGACGCCATACTAATTCCTCGACGCAATCCGTTTCATCATCTGAAGCATTGTAAATCTGACAATAAATCAATCTGTACTCCAGTAAACTTTAAGAAAGCGTCCCAGCTCATCCCGGGTGCAGAAATGTAATGCGCGGGATCCAGGCTATAATGTTTCATGCAGGTCTTTCTGTAATTTTCAAAGACGTCCGCCAACAAACATGTATCGGCCATCAAGTATGCATCATGATAGTCTCCCATCGTTTTACACTCTAACTTCTGCCACGCATCTTGAGCATGCTGGTAATCAGAATCACTAATGCCCTTTCCTCTGAGACTAGAAAAGAACGCGTCTTTAGGTGAAAGTGTATCTTCGTCAAACCTTTCCCAACTGTTCATGTACTCATAAGGGTAAACGCCCTTTCTAACAAGAGTTGGGTCAAAATATTCTTCTGTTATTGGGCAGGACTTTAAGGACATAGCCAATGACTCTAATGATCCCATTAGGTGTTGCATAGAGTCATAAAAAGACATGTTATTTAAAGTGAAACACATGTACTTTTCTGATGACTGTGCAATGCATGTACCCTGAAGGCGTCGGTTACTGCTTGCATTATAAGATGAGAGTCGTAACCTCGCAAGTTATGAAAGAAGATGGCAGCTTCCATGTCTTAGGATCAAACTTTAGTTTGAAGATTGCATTTACTGTGCGCTGCTCCTCTGAACTTTCCGCTAATGTGATCATGGTCTCTTACTGTCGGATTGGCTTCGTCTGATGAGAGGCCTAAACCGGCGGCAACCAGTCCGCCCCACAAATCCAACAATGTGTGGCTGAGTCATACTGTTGTTGGTCTTCAGGCGTCATTATGATTTCAGATAAGTTTAGATTATTAGAACAGGCGTTACGCACTTGCTGCATGCGTTTTAAGAAGTATTCTGCAGCATTAGGCCCTCTATATAATTCTGGTTTTGAATGGGCACCATCCGACCTGACAACAATGAAGGCAAATGAGCAAAATCTGATGATTACTCACAAAGGCTGTTTTAGGAAGTTTCTGTGGCGTCGGGCCTTCATAAGGAACAATAAGCGACTCGAAGTCTGCGTAAACAATGTATGGACTTGTTTGCAGCCGTTTCCAGTTCTTAAAACTAACTTTAGATCCGGGTGGGGCGTAATTAGTTCTGTATTACAGTCAACTGGGCTGATACAATGTTTCTTATGTTCACTCACAGCTTGAACAGATGGAATTCTTGTTAAACATTTTCTACAGAATTCTTGTTTATTTTTTTGTTTTGAAGTATGCCGCATTAGTCTACTCATTGCTCGTATCAATGTGTAATGTGGTAGCCCTGTTGGTGAAAACATCAGTAGTAAGTCAACATGGCTTTTGTCTGGTTCGCCAATCGATGGACTGTTTTGGATACTCTGATGGGTTGCAGATTTGTTTCCTCATCCCATGTGTAGATATTAACAGTTATTGGTTTGTTTTGTTCTTCAAACTGATCAATTTGGTCTACATAACAGGAAAGGATATTCCACTAAAGTTAAGATCATTGCTGTAAGGTTCATAGTTAGACACTCTCTCTGCGTTTTTGCGGGCGTAATGCAGCCTTGCAAGAACGCACCACATAAAACATTTGTTGTCTGAATTCTTTATGTTTAGAACTGCTCTTTTCGCTACCAATGCTGGGGCAGCGGAATGTAAGCCTTGCCTAAAATCGGTGCATACTTAGACTGTTTTAATCTGATCTCTAAGACTTCACCCTCTGCCCAACCAGAGCCTCTCATTTTAGCTTCTTCAGCGGCCGCATCAAACTGTGCAAGCAGTTGGTCTGCCCAACCAGGCGTTAAGTCATTATGAGAAAGAATAACCTGCTGTTTAGTTGAAACCCAGACTTCTAGATTTTCTTCATTTATTGTTATATAGTCAATTAAAACAGCTAACATTACTTTAACTGGCGGGTCTATTGTTAGTTTACCTGGAACTTGAGAAATAGCATGTGCAACACTTGCCTGTACGTTTGTTGGATCAATGACTTCTAGATTAATATCGTTTAAAGCTTTTGATAAACGCTCATCCTTAAGCATTCCTTCAAACAATTCGTCTGGTCCTTCATATATCTTAGCCATGTTGAGTTTTCTTTTCTAACTCAAAATATTTATTTAAATTAAAAAAAAATTAATCAGAATCAATATCAACGGTCTTTTTTTGCTTGGACTCATAAACTAAAGTATAAACGCCCTTTGATGTTGTTAATGTGAGCTGTTTAGAACAGAGTTTAATGTCTCGTTTACTTTTTTTAAACATTCCTTTTTTATCTGCTCGGTGTCTGGCTGTTGAGAAAAACTTGCCCTTGCCTTTTTTTGAAGATCAAACTTTTGTCTTTTGTAGTCATCAAAATCGGCCTGTAAACGACTAAATTCTTCATCCGTGATGTTTGAGTCAACTAGTGCTTTATTTATTGTCAGTTTGAACGAACTAAGTTTAGCTGTTATTAGTTGAACCATAGCTGTGTGCTTTTGGAGTTTAGTTTTTAATTTTTTGCCAGCAGCACTTACAGCTAAGAACACAGGCCAAGAGCTAAAGACAAACCGCCTAGAGGTAAAGCTGCGGGCGCACCTACGCCCGTTTGCTAAGAGGCCTACACTCGTTCCTGCTGATGCAGCACTAATAGTCGATGCTCTAGTATTAACATATGTAACAGCATTAAAGGCAGCAGAATACCTTCGTTTGGTTTTGCTGTATTTTGAAAGGTCTTGCTCTAGTTTTTGTTGCTTTTGCGTAATGTTTGTTAATCTAAAGGTTTTAAAATGCAGGGGTTTCTACTATCTTTTTTTTGGCGACTTTGGCGCTGTAGGCAATTTGGAAAACCCTGAAGGGACATTTTTTTAAAAAATAAAAATAATTTGTATTGTAAATTTTTAATCTGTTACTTAAAATTTTCAGCGCGCATTTTAAATTAAAAAAAAATGTACATTAAGGGTTATCGCCATCTTTTCTTTATCAATTTGAATGTTTACCCGTCTTTAAATTTCTCCCATTTTCCAGAAGATTTCCTCTGTTGACCTAGGCAATCCATAAACCGATTGTTTTTTAAAAAAAACATAAAGCCAAAATTGGAAGGGGTGTAGATTTTTTAGACCCAAGGTCTATGTTGGTTTTAAAAACCTCCCCCCCCAAAAATTTTTCTTTTTTTCGTTAAAATGTTATTTTTAAAAAGCCCCTGCGTAGTTTTGGTTTGGACTACCCCTCAACGAACTTGTACTTTCGTTATTTTAGGATAAATAAATTTTCATTCCTCTTTTGAATGGTTCTTCTCCGCCAGCAAAAAATCCCTTTAAAAGCGATCTTGCCTTTGGCCAAAAAACTAAAATCCAATAGTGTTGCCCTGCTTCTGGGAATTTTTGATATAAATCATCTTTCGTTAAATTGCAATTTTGATGATATTTTTTGCCCAATCAGCCTTGTAAATTAGGGTTGTAAAACGCAAACTCTACGATTCAAAAATGCTTACTTTGGGGCTTGGTGTCTGAGACCGATAACACGTTTGTTTCATAAATTTAGTTCATATACAATCGTCTTTTAAAGGCCCCTTGAAGTATGGCGCATGCCTTTTAACCCAAAAAAAAAATTAAGGGAAAATAAAAAAGCGATTTCCTACGCAAATTTCCCGCACATACTTTTTGCCGTCTTTACCTCTGGCGGCGCCTTTCTATGTTTTAGGCTTCTTCATTTTCGATTTTGTGGAAATCAGCCCCCATTCCTTTTGGGCCAAGATTAGAATTTAAAAATATGTCGCATTGTTAAAGAAATATTTCTTGCCCCATGTTTTATAGAAATTTTTTAAAAATTCCCCGTGATTTGGGACAATTCTTTTTGTGGTTTCCCTGATTGGTTTTTTTGAAAGTAAGTTGGAGAGCCTGACACAATCAATTTTGCCCCCTATTCGGAAATTTTGACAGAAGAATTTGAGCATCAAAGAGACGGTTAAATTTGAAAGGGTTATTCCGTTTATTTTCACGCCAAAGGGCTCTTTAATTTATGGGGGGGAAGAATTGAAATTTTTTGGGGTTTTTTTTTTTTAAAAAAAAAATAAAAAAGTTAATTATTAAAAAAACAGGAGCTTTAAAAGGGAGAAGTTTATAGTTTTATCCTGGAAAAACTGGTTTAAAAACTCCCTTTATACAGCATGCTCAACGATTTTGGGGCGGAATTAAAAGAAATAATTGGAGAATTTTACAAAAAAAATAGGCCAAGAAACCCCCGAATTTATAGCCCTAAAATTTTAAGTAAAAAAGTGCCATTTTTTATTAAAAAAATCAAGGGGAACCCGTTTCCCTTCAACTAAACGAACCCCCAAAATTTTTGGGGATAGGGACAATAGGGAAAGACTCCCTGTGGCGACAAATCGCCCTTTGGGATTGCTAAACCAAAATTAGATAGGGAGGCAGTTGTAAACTTCAAAAACACTACAAGAAATCCCAAAAGATAGCCCCAAAAACAAAACATGGAATTAAAAATTTTTGCAAACAGCGGGCAAAATAATGCAAACAGAAAAAGTTTTTTAGAAGAAACAGCATTAAAAACTGTCCTCGCCCCCCCGTACCCGGCAAGACCTAGGGCCCTTCCATTCTTTGAGAACCATCAAGACATTTTAAAAAAAAATCAGCAAAATGGATGAAAAAAAAGGGCGATAAAAAAAGAAAAAAACCTTGAGGTGAGACGCCAACTTGGGCTCAAGTTAAAGAAGAAAAACCCCAAAATAAAAGAAATTTAAAAAAAAAACACAAAACTAAAAGATTGTCTACTTACCAAAAAATTACATCTCAAGCGACAGAATAAAAGAAACTACCAAAAATTTTTTATAAGACACAACACTAGCAAAAGAATACGAACCTTTTAGAGAGCAAGGAGTCACATTAGCAAGCGTTTATAACACCTTGGTTTTGCAATAATAACTGGTGAGGCTATTACGGGGCGGTGGGCCGGGCAGTGCCCCACCGCCATCACCTCCACTCCGCCTGATAAAACCGGAAAAAAAAGCTTGATCATATTTGGGGTTATTAAAAAAAAAGCCAGTAAGCTATAGACTCTTACCCGGGATTAGGGGTTTTTTGTTAGTGGGTTTTGTCTCTGCAACAAAGTAGTTGGCTTTATGGCCGTGCAAATGGATTTGTTCCTTAAAAGTTGGGTTAATTTTAGTAAGATAAAGACCCCGTAATCCCAGGCAGTAATCCAAGAACAAGCGCTGTCTTTTCATATCATGGTCATTATTTTTTTTGCTTCAACGGCCTCTGGGGTTTGGGCCCCGGGGTTGGGTGATTATTTTTGGGGGGCGCTTGTTTGTTTACTGCTTTCAAAATTACAGGGTAGAATTTATTTCGTTTTTCCAACTTTCTGTTCATTGCCTGCCACAAGGATTTCATTATTGTAGTTTATTATTGTTCCTATCTGGAGTCTGAGGTCAGAAGGCAGCATGTATAAACCAGTGCCAACAGCAAAGTCTACTTTCGATCTTGCGTATTGTAAAACATTTTGGTACCTTTTAATACTTGAAGGTAAATCAACTGTAGAATTAATGGCGTCCTCTAAATTTGCTAAGTATTGTTTTTTGTGCATCAAAACCAGTAGAAGGATCAGTTATGCTCGATCTCGTTTGTGCTTGCGAACCTAGCAAACACCAAACGTAAGTACGAACAGAGTCGTTTATTCGTTCTATTCCTGCTTTAGTTAGGACCTTAGAAGTGTCTAAGATAAATGTTGTCCATGCTGTTTTATGCTCTTGCTCTATGGACCCGAGGTGAACAGCTGTGCCTGAAGAGAAGATGTAGAAGGAGGATTCCAGTCATATTTATACTTTCTGTGCACGCCCCAAAAATAAGGGTGCCTAAACCATGATTAAGATCCGACTTTTGTCTAAAGTCTGTCTTAGCCTTAATATTAAATTCGTTACAGATCCTTTCAAAAGCCTTCATGTCTATTCTGTTGCTGAATGGATTAAACGGTTTGTCATTTGGTAATGGAGCTTGCAGTTCAGTCAAAATACGTCTGAAGGTGTAATAAAAATGAAACCTATACACTGACCTCACCAAAGGATCAGGATGATTTAAGTGATCAGCATACGACACTCCACACCCAGTTGATGCACAAAACACAGCAAAGTTTAACTGGTTCTGGTAAAACTGCATCGGATGACTAAACCACACTTTCGGGATGTAGTCGTTTTAATAGGAGGGTTAAGATATCTGTTTAATGAGTACTAACCTTTACTTGAAAGGTGTCAGACTGAGTCACAGAAATGTCAAGAGTATCAGTTGTTATATTTTTAAGATTGTAGTGCGGCCCAACAGAATATTTTGCATTAGTATATTTGAATGCACTCATTTTTATTCGTTTAAGAAATGTTTGTAACAATAACAACTCAAGACCGTCCTTCGTTTTTAGAACATGCTATTGATAACAATTGCGGAGCCAAAATGGTTGCACTTCATGAATTTTTTTAAAAAGTTGTATGGTTTAATATAACCGAATCCAAGGAGAATAATAAGATTAAAAAAGTTAATAATAGAGGCCAATTAGTTAGCCAGTTAACCATACCTGATGGTTATTACGGGTTTTGTTCACTAAAAGAAGCAATGAGTAACTTTGACATTACTCTCAAACTTAACAATGCAAATCTAAAAACAATGTTAACATTCAAGCCTGAAAAAGAAGAAGTAGGGTACTATTTGATGAAGAGCTAGCTAAAATGTAGGCTTTACAACTGCCGATCGGTCCATTCATAGTTTTAGAGTTACACCAAACAAAACTACTTATGAGGGGAAAATCCGCTCGATCTTGCATTACATTCATTACTCTAATGTTCATTTGGATGAGCTGAGCACTGATGAAAACTTATATGATGGAAGACCCTCAACTGTTTTAAGAGCTCTTCCGTCAGGGAAAGCTGCATATTGCGATTATGAAATTATACAATTCCCTAATTTACAGTTTAAAAGATTAGTTTGTGGGAGGGTCGGATCATTTAATATAAAAATTGCAGACAAAACAGGGAAAGTCGTGAAATGTGATAACCTGCACATTGTTTTGGAAATAAAATAATAAGCTGTACTAAAAATGTCGCGTGGACCAGAAGAATCGGGAGTTACATTAGCGCCTGTGAGGTGTATAACTTTAGAATTAAAAGACCTTGCAGACGTTGCGGACTTTGAACAGAATGGTGAGATAGGCGCTTTGTATGGTTTTGAGTACACTAAAGATGGTGATTATAAACGCAAAGAGGTTGGCGACAACAAAACGTTTCCTAAACTAGAGCAACTGCGCAATGTAGAAGCAAATAATGCTGGCCAGTATGAATATAAAATAGTTCGAAAACCTGACGCAAATGGCACTTAGAACCATATTTAGAATGGAAATAAAATTTGAATTCATAAGCCATTTACATTTTTAGCCGCAAAAAAGTTTCAGAAAGCACTCAACTCAGGTCCTTTACATGTAAGTCTTATGCCGGAGGACAATAGTCGGAAAGAGATCGAAATAACGCCGTATGGGAAAAAACAGTACATCCTCCACAGAATAAAACGTTTTTAAAGAAGCTTCTACAAAATTACAGTCTTTCCGCACAGGAAATTAGGAGACACGTTCACAATGAATTTGAAATTCTGTCTTAAAAGATAAGGAGAGGGATGGGTTGTGGCGTTAGTGACGTCCTTTAAAAGGAATTAATATTAGCTGCAAAACTTAGACTTAACCGTCTTAAAGTTACTATCGTCGTTCTTCACAATGGTGAGATATTAAGTCATAACAACAAGCAATAAAATCAATATTGACTTAAATAGAAACAATCTTACAGAACTGAATTGGATTAATCTTACACATTTAGGCCTCATAGGATTTTATTATACTGAACAAGTTTGACAGAAAGTTTAATAAACATAATAACTGGATTAAATTAAATTCTGTTATAAAACTATGTAGCAGTTAAACTTTATGCCAAAAGAGCCTCATTGTTCATTGATTTGTGGGCGGACTGGCTGTGGAAAAACAATATTTGTCCTAGACCTATTACAAACAGTTTATCGCTATAATTTTGATTATGCTGTGATTTCTGTACAACACTTGAATTTAACAAAGCATATCATGATAGAAGTTTATATGGACAGATGATGACATATATTTAGTTGATCCTAGCAATAAACTGAGTGAGTGTTTAGAATACTTTTATAGAGCGTTTAAAGGAACACAGACACTATTTATTGTAGATGACTGTTCGGCAGAAAGAGACATAGTTAAAAAGAGAAACACTTTGTCAAAACTAGCCTTCAGCGGAAGACATGCTGGAATAAGTGTGTGGATTTTATGTCAAAAATATAACTCAGTTTTAAAAGACTTTAGAGAACAGTTAAAGACTGTAGTTTTATTTCACATGAAAGAGACAGACGCATTTGATGCATGTATGCGTGAAAATGATGGTAAATTTAAAATGATCAGGAAAAACATAGGATTAAGCAAAAACTAAAATCTGAAAAGTTTAGTAAATTAGTATTGAAAACGGATAATCCTACACAGTATGTATGTTTGTAGGTTTACTTGTCAGAGAACAGGAAAACACGGATTCAAGGTCGGCCGCTCGAAACGGTAAGACCGGTTGAGAGCGTTGAGCTTGAATCCGTGTTTTTCCTGTTCTCTGCTGGTTCTACACTGTCTGCACTTAGTGCAAGAATACAAGCTGGGTTTCTACACTGTCTGCACTTAGTGCAAGGAATACAAGCGGGTTTCTATACTGTCTGCACTTATGCAAGGAATACAATCTGGGTTTCTTCACTGTCTGCAGTTAGTGCAAGGAAACAAGCTGGCTTTCTTCACTGTCTGCAGTTAGTGCAAGGAATACAAGCTGGCTTTCTTCACTGTCTGCAGTTAGTGCAAGGAATACAAGCGGCTTCCTATCTCAGTTAGTGCAAGAATACAATCTGCTTTCTTCACTGCTGCAGTAGTGCAAGATACAACGGCTTTTTTCACTGCTCAGTATGCAAAATCAACGGGCTTTTCACTGTCGCGTTAGTGCAGGAATACAACTAGTTTCACACTCTCACAGTTATGCAAGAAACAGAAGTTTCTATCTGCTGCAAGGAACCAGCTGGTTTCTACACTCTCAGAGTGGCAAGAATCAGTTGGTTTCTACACAGTTGCTTAGGCAAATATACACGGTTTCTCACTGCGCATTAGGCAAGTAATACACAGGGTTTCTACACTGCAGCATTCAGCAAGGAATACCATTGTTCTACACTTTTTGCGATGTGAAAGGGAAAAACAAGCCTTGTTCTACATCTCGCAGTACAAAGAAAAGAAGAATTCTACACTGTTGGCATTTTTTTATTAAAGAAACAACTGGTTTCAACACTGTGGGCATTGGTGTAATAATACAAGCCGTTTCATACTGTCGGCATTGATGCAAGGTAAACAACGGTTTCTACACTGGCGGCATTACAGCAAGAATACAAGCTTGTTCACCTTCGCATTGGACATTAATACGCGGTTACCTAACTGCACAGGGAAAAGATGACAACATACTAACTGCCACACGAAGCATGTTGTCACCTGTCCAGTGAACAAAACTCGCCAAAAGAACAACAAGATGCAAGCATATAAAAGTACTCCCTAAATTTTATCTTAAATAGCATGAATTTCCATAAAAAAACCGTTTGGCCTTATACCTTAGTAACGCTACCCTAAACATCAGCTTCATCCACAATAATGAACATACCTACAAATTTTCAGAAAGATCCTTTTTCTTTCGAATTCCATAAAGAGAAAAACCTTGGCCGTAACCTAGTAACAAATACCGTAAAAAAAACATTGGCACACCAGACCCACAATGAAATACTACACATTTCAAAAGACGCCAATACTTTCTGAGATATCTATACGGCTATAATGGAAAACAACGTTTGTACTTTAGGGAATATCCAAAAGTACGTGATTTCTGAAAATGTGTAGGTATGTTCATGACGGGTCACAGATGATGCCCAATTTTAACAAATACCATTAACGATGGCAAATAACGCCCCAAACGGTTTTTTTTCCTCTTAGGGAATATATCACACGTATTCAAGTTTAACTCTATAGGGTTTCTATGCTTTGCAGGTGTTGTCATTAGGTTTGTTTTCATTCATTGTGCATCCGCAAAAACGAAGACGACCACAGAGTCATCTTTTGCGTCATGACTGTTTCATTACTGGATGGTGGAGCAAAAACAGGCTTCAGGTATCCTGTCTGCAGCATAAATCTTTTATTTTTTGGGCAACCTGATAGTGCACTGTCAAAAACCAGCCCTTGTATTGTCCATTGTTCGTGTCCTTTGTTAGGCAGTCTGATCAAAACAGTGTCATAGACTCCAAGACGACTTATTGTCATTTAGTTCTTTCATTGTCGCCAGTCTCTAGTAAAAACACTGTAGTTCCTGCAGTCACTCAACATCTTTACACCTGTAAAAGATCTGAGTCTTCTGCAATAGCATTTATTTCTCGTCATTTATTGGTCGGGTATGTACACACTGAAACAAACATCGCATACCCTACATTGCCATTTGGTTCGTGCCAATCCGTGGCATCTAGTATTTTTCCCGTAGTAGGCCTAGAGGCACTTAAATTGTCATTCAAATGATTTATTGGGCAGTCTTACAACATCAAGGGAATACTCATGGTTTTCTGTGTAGCGTTAGTTCGTAAATTCGTCGGGCATTTAATAAGCCACTTTTAAAAATCCGGGTCCCCTGTATTGTCACCTGGCTTATTTCACATTTGGACCCCGGGTAACACACGTCATTTTTTTTGCTGCTTCATCTTCTGTGCCACCCCCAGTGGCCAGAGCACCCACGCTGCTCGTTCCAACACCCCGTCCACAGCCACAGTCCGGCAGTCCACTGCAGCCCCACACCGGCATCCACAGGGAACATCAATGTCACCGTCAAGACGCGGGCCCACCGGGGAACACTCACGCTGTCAAGTCACTTCGGGGTGTTCAGTGGCCCCTGTTCTGATCTAACATACCAGGACACCACCTACTAACCCCCTACTGTTAACAATAATTGCATGCACGGCCGGGTAAATGACCTCCCCAAGGCATCACACACACCGTAAAACGAAACCTCCAGGGATTGCAATAACCGTACTTCACGAATAAAACCAAGGCCACAGCCCGGGAGAGGAATCAACGCTGAAGGTCAACCCATAAGGGCAGGCATGAAGGGCCAACAAAATTTGAAACTTTATTTTATCTGATCGATGAGAAATTGGGGATGGTGAAGATAAAGCTACGGATCTCCATTCCCGTGAACGCATGACACTGCACTTTACATTCCCCTTACAAAATTTTAATCCCGGCGTATAAACAACCCATTTTTTTCATTTGAATTATCAAGTTTTTTGAGGCAGCAACCTACGGTTCTGTGTGTGTTCCCTGTGCTGTTGGTTGTGTGGTGTGTGTGTGTGTGTGTGTGTGTGTTGTGTGGTGGGGTTTGGTGTGTGTGTGGTTGTTGTGTTGTTGTGCTAGCCACTTAGACTGTCTATGCATTTAAACCTACCATGGACCCAAGCTTACGTTGAAAGATTCATTCACGTCAGTTTTTCACTTTCTAGCAAAGAGAAGAGAGAACTTACTGCAGCAAAACCCGTAGTCGCACACAGACCCTCACAAAAAGGTCCCGCTTCCCTGATCGCATTTTCTGCCCCACTGTATTTCTGCAACAGCGTTCACTGTATAACGTGGTCTAACAGACAACCAAGTAAACTGATACAATTTTTGGTTTTGACTTCAATCTGTATGATACCATGTTGTTACCTTAGCATGTCCATTTCCAAGTTCTAGGTTGTCCTCTTGCTTAGAGCCTAATCTCTCTGACCCCTTCCTGTCAGGAATGGCTGGCGAATGTAAACTGGCTCACTCTTCCTGGGCTGCCCAACACGTGCTTGATGTGAACAGGAGCGGGTATAGGGGGCACGTCCCTCCTACACATCGACAGGGTAAATACTTCAGATACTGGATTGAGAACGCTCATGCCATTTTTGAAGTAATGCCCATCAGTATTCTGCAAATTTGCTTGTTCTGTATTAATACTCCTAGCTGAGTCATAAGTACTTTTAAAAAAACAGAGTTTCGTGTGTGTGCAATTTGGGTTTAAAATGTTTTTCAAGCCACACACACCACACAGCGGCACACGCACTACACACACACACACATCCCACTCCGCAAGTGCGCCCCAACCCGAAAGCACGCGCACCACAGCACGAAACGCATGCTAGCACGCAGCACCTTGCACACACCACGCACGCACGCACGTACGCATGCACGCACCTTGCACGCGCACACACACACACACACACACACACACCACAACACACACCACACACCACACACACACACACACACGGACTGCTGTGCAAATTTCTCCCTCTGCCAAATTGCTAAAGGGGCCATTGCCCTGGACCTCCTAACGCCCCAGACCATTGCCCGGGACCTCCTGACTGTCCATGGCCATTGCTCGGGAAAACCTCCTGACTGTCCATGACCATGCCCGGACCTCCTGACTGTCCATCGCCCTGGACCTCCTGACGGGCCATAAACCTTGCCGCACGCTTTATTTTTCCGTCCCATTCGAGACACTTAGTTAAAGGCCTGAACAAAAAAGGCTTACACATTTCTATCCAACATTTTGTTGTTTGTAGTCCAACCCAGAGGCATATATCAAACTTGTGTACTAGTTAACTAGGGAAAATTAATTTCCAGAAAGTGATGACGTCTTTTTGCACAATTGTGTGTGTGTGTGTTGTCATTGTTTGAATATCGCCTGACCCTTGTGTAAAGCTTTCATCCAAAACTAACATTATCTACGGAAAAAACCTGGTCGAGTTTGGTTTTAAAATAATTGTGGGAATTTGCCTTTTCAGTCCATCTCAAAAGAAACAGAAAATATTACATTTTTCATGACAACTACAATTTAAATCAAACTAACAGCCCCACTTGTAAGGGCCGCTCAGCATTGCCAAACACTTGTTCCAGACCGGCTTACACAGATGACTTAAATTTGCCTATACAGCCGTTCTAGCTTGGGGAGCACCGCAAAAACAACCCTTTCCCTGACCTGCATTCACGCTTGCCTCTGCAGCTTGGCGCTGTGAAACTCCCCTTCCTCTCAAACCTAAGGCTTGCTGGGACACTGGGGCCTGGACCTCCCTGACTGTCCATGACCCATTGCCCTGGACCTCCTGACTGTCCATGGCCATTGCCCTGGACCTCCTGACTGTCCATGCCATTGCCCTGGACCCCCTGACTGCCCCGGGCCTTTTGCCCGGGAAACCCCCTGACTGTCCATAGCAATTGCCCGGGACCTCCTGACTGTCCATGGCCATTGCCCGGACCTCCTGACTGTCCATGTCATTGCCTGGACCTCCTGACTGTCCATGACCATTGCCCTGGACCTCCTGACTGTCCAGGGCCATTGCCCGGGACCTCCTGACTGTCCATGGCCATTGCCCTGGACCCACGATTGTCCATGACCACGCCCTGGACCTGCTGACTGTCCATGCCCAAATTGCCCTTGGACCTCCTGACTGTCCATGGCCATTCCCCGGGGACACCCTGACTGTCCATGGCCATTGCCCTGGACCCCCTGACTGTCCATGGCCATTGCCCTGGACCCTCCTGACTGTCCATGCCATTGCCCTGGACCCCCTGACTGTCCAGGCAATTGCCCTGGACAACCTGACTGTCCATGGCCATTGCCCTGCCCAACCTACTGTCCATGGCCATTGCCCTGGACCCCCTGATTGCCATGACCATCGCCCGGAAACCTCCGACTGTCCAGACCTTTGCCCTGGACCTCCTGACTGTCCAGGGCCATTGCCCTGACGTCCTGACTGTCCATGGCCATTGCCCTGGACACCCTGACTGTCCATGGCCATTGCCCTGGACACCCGGGCGTCCATAGCCATTGCCCTGGACCTCCTGACTGTCCAGGGCCATTGCCCTGGACCTCCTGACTGTCCATGGCCATTGCCCGGACCCCCTGACTGTCCATGGCCATTGCCCAAGACCTCCTGACTGTCCATGGCCATTGCCCGGGACCCCTGACTGCCATGCCATCGCCCTGGACCTCCTAACTGTCCATGCCCATTCCCCTGGACCTCGGGACTGCCCCATGACCATTGCCCTGGACCTCCTGACTTTTCATGGCCATTGCCCTGGACCCCCTGATTGTCCCATGACCATCGCCCTGGACCTCCTGACTGTCCATGACCATCGCCCTGGACCTCCTGACTGTCCATGATCATTGCCCTGGACCTCCTGACTGCCCCATGATCATCGCCCTGGACCTCCTGACTGTCCATGATCATCGCCCTGGACCTCCTGACTGTCCCACGGCCATTGCCCTGGACCTTCCTGACTGTCCATTGCCCTGGACCTCCTGACTGTCCATGACCATTGCCCGGACCTCCTGACTTTCCATGTCATTGCCCTGGACACCCTACTGTCCATGACCATTGCCCTGGAAACCTCCTGACGTCCCATGGCCATTGCCCTGGACCTCCTGACTGTCCATGATCATTGCACTGGAGCCCGGACTGTCCATACCATTGCCCTTGACCTCCTGACTGTCCATGGCCATTGCCCTGGACCTCCTGACTGTCCATGACCATTGCCCTGGACCTCCTGACTGTCCATTGCCCTAACCTCCTGATTGTCCATGGCCATTGCTCTGGACCTCCTGACTGTCCATGACCATCGCCTGGACCTCCTGACTGCAATGACCATCGCCCTGGACCTCCTGACTGTCCATGACCATTGCCCTGGACCTCCTGACTGTCCATGACCTTTTGCCCTGGACCTTCCCTGACTGTCCATGGCCTTTTGCCCTGGACTTCCTGACTGTCCAGGGCCATGCCCTGGACCCCTGACTGTCCATTGCCCTGGACCTCCTGACGTCCATGACCATTGCCCTGGACCTCCTGTTTGTCCATGACCATCGCCCTGGACCCCTGACGCCCCATGACCATCGCCCTGGACCTCCTGACTGTCCATGACCATTGCCCTGGACCTCCTGACTGGTCGATGATTATTGCCCTGGACCTCCTGACTGTCCATTGCCATTGCCCTGGCCTCCGGACTGTCCATTGACCACTTTAGCTGCGAATCTGGTAGATATCTGTTGGTCATTTTTCCGACCTAAGATAGTGTTGTGTTTGCATGCGTCGTGCCTGCTTGCATGAATGCCGCGTGCCTGCATGCACGTGTGGTGTGTGTGTGTGTGTGTGTGTGTGTGTGTGTGTTGGTGTTTTGTGTGTGTGTGTGTGTTGTGTTGTGTGGTGTGTGTGTGTGTGTGTGTGTGTGTGTGAAATATGTTTCGACAAACTGGGAGTAAACATGTATCTCCATTACTTTTTTCTGGCCACGATTGTCTTTTTTTCCAAAGTTAAATGGGGAATTAAAAATAGTTTAATCTGACAACTTTCTAAACCAACAAATTTTGGCACGAATGTGTGTTTATAGGATGTGTTTCTTTTTTTTTTTCCAAGAAAAAAATCCTCTATTTGCCTGTGGGTGCGTGTGTTTGTTTTGTGGTTGGTTATTTCTGTTTCTTTTTCTCCTGTAATGATTCTCATAATGAAAAGAAACAGTAAGAAATGTCATCAGGGTTTACATTTATTTAACTGAATTCAAGAAAAGGATGAGCAATATGTTGACAATGATTTTAGCCATACTGGAAGACCATAATCTGTAAAGAAGCCAATGAGCTCTGTTTTATCTGTGTGCTTTCCAGAGCATCCTTTTGAGTTTGTAAGTTCTGATTTGTAGCCCTTGCCTTTCGGTGGATGAGCTTTGCTTTTCTTAATGACACCAGCATTTTGGATATTCAGCTCATTAAACGACTTTTTTTGTTGACAACCGATAAGTGCTGCGGGAAACATACATGATTCCTTAGCCAACAACACAGACTACAGACTCCCTTTGCTGACGTAAATTTTTGTCGCAACACAGATCAGGAATCCTTTTGTAAACAATTCATTAGTACTGCAGCACAGACTACAGATTCCCTTTGCTGTTGGATAGTTCTGCAACACAGACTACAGATCCCTTTCGCAAAACATTTTGTTAGTACCGCAGCACATACTACAGATTCCCTTTGTTTACAGTTGAGTCACGCAGCAGCAAACACTCTTGGGTATGGTGCCTTGAAGGGAAGCAGTCGGCTCCACTTTGTCTTTGAAAATCTGTGCAGGAGGTTTTCAATTCCTGTTGTGTTTGCATTTGATTTTTGGGACTGGTTATGTCAACGTTATTACACTTTGCAAGGATTTCCAACCTGCACAGCTTGTTAGACTGGCCACGCAAGCGAAAGAATGAAAAACAAATCTCAGTTGTGAAGGGTTTCAAGTGAGCTAGATTTGAACTACCAGGCCCTTATTACAGTTCAAAAACCTCAGTGACAACTTGTGGCGCATGAAAAGAATCAACGTTCTGAATATGTATTCATGCTAAATTACTTTACATCTTGTGTGCTGCAAATCTTTTCTCTGTGTCATCTGTTCACATCTTTGAACGCCTTTTTAGATACTCTGTTTTTTTCAAACACCCAGACACTCTGCCCGAACACTCATGTTGTTCGTCCCTCGATTTCGATGATGACCATTACTTTAATCTCCAGGTGGAAGATCGCTGAGTGTGGATCCGCAGGTGGCTGTGAGGCCGATCTGGCCCGGAAGGAACGCCCACATGTGGGACACATGTGCGTGGGTGCTAAAGTGGAGGTGGAGGTAGTTTTGGCCTTGCGTGCGCTCGCATTTCCCCAGCTTCTGCGTGCTCTCTTCTCTGATGTACATGCACCCTTTGTGATGCGCTTTGCCGGGCTGGCGGTCAGAGCAAGCGATTCCAGGTGTTGAAGCTGATGTTCGGGCCTTGAGGGATATTTTGAGGCAGTCCTTGAAACGTTTTCTTCCCCCCCCCCCCCCCCCCCCCCCAACTTTGGCGCTTGCTCTGACTCTTTTTCTCTGTACGGCAGTTTTTTTCGGCAGTCGACTATCGGCATTCTGACGATGTGCCACCCATGTGGCTCGGATTTCTGAAGGGAGGGGAGATGCTTGGGATGCTGGCCCTTTCCAAGATCTCAGTGTCTTGGACTTTGTCCTCCCACTTGATGGTAGGAGTCTGCAGAGACAGCTGAGGTGAAAAGGGTTTTAAGCGGTTTGGTGTGCCCGCTGTAACAGATCAGGTCTCACTGGCACAGAGAGTGTTAGTACCACTGATGGTGACCTTCACTTGGGGGTAAGGCATAGTCCTCTCCACTTCCAGACATTTTCACGGAGTCTCCCAAACACAGAGCTGGTTTTGGCAATTCTGTTCCTACCTCTGCATCAATGTTCACAGCTCGTGAGAGTGTGCTGCCCAGATAATGAAATGTCAACTGCCTGTAAGTTCTGTCCCTTCACCGTGATGTGTGTTCCTGTATGGTTTACCTGATGCAGGCTGATACACACTTCAGTCTTTTGGTGCTGATGGCGAGACCAAAGTGTTCGCAGGGTCGGGAGAGGCAGTCCATTTCATGCTGCATCATCTGCTCTGTGCTGACACGAGGGCGCAGTCATCACAAACAAAATCCCTGATGACGGTCCGTTCACCTTTGTAACAGCCTGCAGTCGCCTGAGGTTGAACAGCCCACCTTCAGTTCTGTATCTGACGTGAAATACCAACCCTGCATTCACGAAGGCATCAGTCAGAATGGCGGAGAAGACCATGCAAAGAGTTTTGGGGGCGAGAACGCAGCTTTGCTTTACCCCTTTGGGTCACTGGAAAGGCTTCTGACGCGTTTCCATCATCCAGTACTTTCACAATCATGGCCGTCGTGGAACTGTCTGACGATCGTAATGAACCTGCTGGACACCCCAAATTTCTCAAGATCTTCCACATGCCATCACTGCTGACCGCATCGAAGGTTTTGGTCAATCGACAAAGGCACGAACAGATCGCTCTGCTGCTCTTGGCATTTCTCCTGGAGCTGCCGTGCAGCAAATATCATGTCTGCAGTTCCACCTTCTGCACAAAAGCCACACTGGCTCTCTGGGAGGAGACCCTACTAAAGGTGTAGTAGAAGGCGCTGGGGCAGGACACACCAAGATCTTCCCAGCTAGGGCAAGTGAGAGATACCTCGGTGATTGTTGCGGGACTGGCGGTTGCGTTTTCTCTTGTAGATGTGGAGAATGTTTGGCATCTTTCAACTGTTGTTGGACCCTCACTTCATTCCCATGGACTGGAAGAGCTGCGTCAGCTTCTGTGTCAAGGTTGGGCCTCCTGATTGAAAACTTCGGCAGGGATTGCATCAGATCCTGGCGCTTTGCCACAGGAAAGTTGTTTGACTGCCTTTCTGACTTCTTCTTTTGTGGGGTCCTTCCTGATCTCCACTTGGGGTAGGTGTACAATGGCCTCGTCTTTGATTGAGGAGGGTGGTTGAGAACCTGGTTAAAGTTTTCAGCCCATCTCTCCAGAATCTGCTTCTTTTCTGTCAGCAGCTAGGTCCCATCTGCATTGAGGGGGGGGAAGAGCCAGAGGACTGGGGTCCATACACAGTTTTCCCAGAGTGTCATAGAAACGCTTGGTTCATGCCGGGCTGCGTAGCCCTGGATTTCATCGCCTTTTTGCTGAACCAGGCATCCTGCATTCGCAAAAGCCTCTCTGCATTTTTTTGTGCTGGTAAAGGGCATCTTTCTTAGCTGTATGTGGAGTCTTTCTGGTGCGCTCGAACAGCTGGTGTTCTCCAACAAAAGTGTCTGCACTTCTGCGTCATTCTCATCAAACCAGTTTTGGGCTTCTACGGGTTGCTGTTCCGAGGTTTCGAGGGCAGTAAAGTAACAGCATCTCTGAAGGGCCCCCCACTCCTCTCCAATGCTGCTGGGTCCCCCTCGTGTCTTTGGCAGCCTGCCACTAGGTCACTGGAGAAATCTTTTGCAACTTACTATCCTTGAGCTTGGAGGCGTTGATCCTCTTTGCAGTCTTCTGACCTTGGGGTCTTTGCATGGCAGGATGCAGAGTTTAAACTCTGACACGATGAGGGGGATGATCAGTCCAGCAGCGGCACCACACAGGCACTCGTCACTCTCACGATAGGGATGATCAGTCCAGCATCGGCACCACACCTGGCCTTCGTCACTCACCACGATGAGGGATGATTAGTCCAGCAGTCGGGACCACACATGGCCCTCGTCACTCTCACGATGAGGGATGATCATCCAGCAGTCGGCACCACACATGGCCCTCGCACTCTCACGATGAGGTATGATCAGTCCAGCAGTCGGCACCACACATGGCCTCGTCACTCTCACGATGAGGTATGATCAGTCCAGCAGTCGGCACCACACATGGCCCTCGTCACTCTCACATGAGGTGATGATCATCCAGCAGTCGCACCCCACATGGCCTTTGTCACTCTCACGATGAGGATGATCAGTCCCAGTCGCACCACACATGGGCCCTTTGTCACTCTCACGATGAGGTGATGAACAGTCCAGCAGTCGGCACCCCACATGGCCTTCGGCACTCTCCCCGATAGGGATGATCAGTCCCATCGCAAACACATGGCCCTCGTCACTCCACGATGAGGTGATGATCAGTCCAGCAGTCGGCAACCCCCATGGCCTTCGTCACTCTCACGATGAGGTGATGATCAGTCCAGCATCGGCAAACCCCACATGGCCTTCGTCACTCTCACGATGAGGTATGATTAGTCCAGCAGTCGGCACCACACATGGCCCTCGTCACTCTCACGATGAGGCGATGATAGTCCAGCAGTCGGCACCACACATGGCCTTCGCCCTCTCACGATGAGGTAGAATCCCGTCCAGCATCGCACCACACATGGGCCCTTCGTCACTCTCACGATGAGGGGATGATCAGTCCAGCAGTCGGCACCACACATGGCCCTCGTCCACTCTCACGATGAGGTGATGATAGTCCAGCAATCAGCACCACACAATGGCCTTCGTCAACTCTCACGATGAGGGATGATCAGTCCACAGTCGGCACCACACATGGCCTTCGTCACTCTCACGATGAGGTGATGATAGCCAGCAGCGGCACCACACATGGCCCTCGCACCTCACGATGAGGTATGATTTGTCCAGCAGTCGGCACCACACATGGCCCTCGTCCCCTCTCACGATGAGTGATGATTAGTCCACAGTCGGCACCACACATGGCCTTCGCCCCTCTCACGATGAGGGGATGATCATCCAGCATCGGGACCACACATGGCCTTCGTCACTCTCACGATGAGTGATATCAGTCCAGCAGTCGGCACCACACATGGCCTTCGTCACTCTCACGATGAGGTGATGATCAGTCCAGCAGTCGGCACCACACATGGCCTTCGTCACTCCTCACGATGAGGATGATCAGTCCAGATCGGGACCACACATGGCCTTCGTCCCCTCTCACGATGAGGTGATTGATTAGTCCAGCAGTCGGCACCCACACATGGCCCTCGTCACTCTCACGATGAGGTGATGATTAGTCAAGCAGTCGGCACCACACATGGCCTTCGCACTTTTCACGATGAGGTGATGATTAGTCCAGCAGTCGGCACACACATGGCCTTCGTCACTCTCACGATAGGTGATGATCATCCAGCAGTCGGCACCACACTGCCTTCGTCACTCTCACGATGAGGTGATGATAGTCCAGCAGTCGCACCACACATGGCCTTCGTCACTCTCACGATGAGGTGATGATAGTCCAGCATCGGCACCACACATAACCTTCGTCACCTCACGATGAGGGATGATTAGTCCAGCAGTCGGCACCACACAGGGGCCCCTCCCTTCACGATGAGGGGATGATTAGTTCCAGCAGTCGCACCACACATGGCCTTCGTCACTCTCACGATGAGGTATGATCAGTCCTGCAGTCGGCACCCCCACATGGCCTTCGTCACTCTCACGATGAGGTGATGATTAGTCCAGCAGTCGGCACCACACATGGCCTTTGTCACTCTCACGATGAGGTGATAAACAGTCCAGCAGCGGCACCCCACATGGCCTTCGTCACTCTCAAAGATGAGGTGAGATCAGTCCAGCAGTCCGGGACCACACATGGCCTTCGCACTCTCACGATGAGGTGATGATTAGTCCCAGCAGTCGGCACCACACATGGCCCTCGTCACTCTCACGATGAGGTGATGATTAGTCCGCAGTCGGCACCACACATGGCCCTCGTCACCTCTCATGATGAGGTGATGATCAGTCCAGCATCGGCACCACACATGGCCTTTCGCACTCTCACGATGAGGTGATGAATTAGGTACCAAAAAACAGTCCGGCACCACACATGGCCCTTTGTCACTCTCACGATGAGGTGAGATCAGTCCAGCAGTCGCACCACACAGGCCTTCGTCACTCTCACATGAGGTGATGATCAGTCCAGCAGTCCGCACCAAAACATGGCCTTCGTCACTCTCACGATAGGTGATGATCAGTCCAGCATCGCACCCACATGGCCTTCGTCACTCTACGATGAGGGATTTATTAGTCCAGCAGTCGGCACCACACATGGCCTCGTCACTCTCACGATGACTACTAGGAGCCAAATCAGGACCTCAGTATCATATCGAGTCTCTTTATACAAAACCCACAATATAACACATCGCTTACCATTATATGAGACAAAAGCACAATTTTCTTTCAAATCCTTCACACTGTATACATTATTAAAACCCTATACATGTATTTTAATAAAATAATTTACCTTTTTCAAAAAAGAAAAAAATAAATCACTGAAATCTCACGAAAAGAACCGATAACACTGGTGGAAAAGAACTTCTCTCTGAAAACCTCCCAAATCACACATTCTGTCAAAAAAAAGATTAACAGAACCCAAACTGTCACACGCAACACGCCGGGGGGTGGGGGGGGTCTTTCCCTTTGAATTCCAACTGTGGGGTTTATAACTGTTTCCCAATTGTAACCGTGACAAAACCGATTTCCCCTTTTCGGGTTACGTACCACCGAGAGGGGAAAGGGGTGTTAAACTGGGCAATTTAAACAATTATTATGAATTGATTACACCTTCCCCCTGGGCCCCAGTTCCCCGACAATACAAACAGATTTATGACGTAAACCAAGTGAGGAACCAAACTGTATAGCCTCCTGGAAAACTTGCACTGAGAGTTGTTTGCGCTTTGTCCACCACGAGTTACCATAGATTCTCATGTGACTGGGACCCATAAGAAACATATGCTTTCCCCAAAGACAAGGGGCCCAGATGAAGTCATGAATTCATCAAAACTGGGTGTACCTTCTCTTGGGCGACAAAGCCGACAATGCCGGGCAATGAAACCGATAAAATAAGAAATCATTTGATCTGATCTCACCGCACTGAGGGCCAAAATTTAAAGCCTTCATTCAGCATAAACAGATGACCAATCCCGCAATCTTAACAAAGTAGGCTCTGAAAAAATTTTATCACACACAAAGGCAGCTGCAGCCTCCACCTTTTTTAGAAACCCTCAGTAAAATCTTGATAAAATCTTTTTAAAAGTTCACATGGGTCAAAATAAGTGTTTATATGAAACACTCGAGGTGATCCTCCTGTCGAAATTTAGTTAAATAAAAAATTAACTCTGGATTGGCGGGCTTCCAAGGAGGGAAATCATCTGTAAAGGACCGTCAAACACAGCATCAAGGCAAAGCCAGCTGCCCCGAAATGGGCAAAATACGAATACCCAGTGGGGGAATCTCATGTTGGGTTAATCATATTGGCTCTACAAGGGGGGTTTCATGACAATATCAAGGGAGGTTTCTGGATACCTCAAATTTCAGAGTATTCATGGAAACGCAACCTCCTTAACTTCCAGAGGGGTTCATCAGATTCAACATACAAACTCTCTTTTGGGGGAATGTGCGAAGTGCTCCAGAGCAACCGCATCCTTGATGATGAATGGATAAGACTTTTGAGGTAAATTTCTGCAGAACCAATACCACACAACCCAGTAATCAGCTTTGGTCTCACCAAAAGCCCGATACAATCGCAAACAAGTTCGCTTGGTCTCACCCCAATCAGTGGACTAATAACCTTCAAAACATTTAACCTGACTGCAAGATTGTTAATGTACTAATGTGAGGCAAAAAGAAAGCTTATTTCAAAATATACCCCCCAAAATTCACTTGTTTTGGTAAACTTTAATTACCTGACCATAGATGATAGCTGTTTTAAGACTGAGATCTTTTCCATGAAATGAATACACTCGGGCTGTAGGCGAAAGCTTAAATCCATTTTCAGTAACCACGCTGAACACGATTAACCACAATGAAGTTTTATGCTCAGCTGCAGCCAAAGTTTTCCCCCCTTTGCCGAGAGGAAGTCACAACAAATAATACTACAATTCCGACTTTACTGACTGGACGATGTTATTAACTTCAAGATGAACAAAGTGGAGAAAGATCTACCCAAAGGGCACCCATCTCCTGCTCAAAAGTTCTGAAAAGCGAATGAATCTAACACTGAATGCCCGGTTAAGCAAAAAATTGCAATAAACTTGGTAAATACCTTTGAAATCAAGGCCTTCAAGTCCTGAAGAAAATTTCCCTGCTCCATGTTGTGTCATAAGTTTTCTAAAAAAAAAAGAATTAGAACTACTGTTCTCCATAATCCAAAACATTCTGACAAAAGACCATATCGAACCAGATGATCCCTAGTAAAGGGGGTTGGTCGAAATCCACACTGAAACATCAGGGCCCCCAGACCCTTTCTAACTGCCATAACAATCGAGAATATACCATTCTCTCCATAGTTTACATAAGCAACTTTGTGAGGCATAGGACGATAGTTGTTAGGACCGAATGTCTTTCCCTGGTTTAGGAAAGGGATTTAAAAACCGCCTCTCTCCAAGAGGGGGAAAATACCCTGAAACCAAACATGATTAAACAAGACAACAACACTTTAAACCCTCAGCGCAAATGGGGAATAATAAATTGATAATAAAGTCATCTGGTCCAGACGAGTTGTTGGCTTTCAGAATGGCGTCCTTTTAACCCATCATCTGGGAAAACGCAGTTGAATCCTCAGAACAAACGGTCGAAGGAACAAGATTTTGACTCCGCTGACTTTGATACGCTGGAATTCCTTGCAATAATGATCAGCTAGGAATTTGATGGGTAGTACAGCTAAAAAAAGTTAGCAACCTCCTTTTATTAGTAAATCGATCCATTTTCTTGCAAACATTTAAAACTGATGCAGCCGATTTCCCTTAATCTTACGGATATTTCCAAACTTCCTTTAATTGGGCCTTAAAGGACAGATTTGAACAAAAAGTTTTCCAAGATTTTCTTTCTTTCTTAGTTTTTAAAAGTATACCGACACTTAGGGCCTACAGCCTGACGTTTTAACTTTGTTCCCACCAAGGAAACCTAGCAAAAGTTTGGAGCACCTTTTCTCTTACCCTTCAAATTTGTTCCCCTTTTTCAATACCAAGGACTTTAACATCATTTGTTTTTCACGGACTTGGAATAGCTCCTTAGCATCCTCTACTATCACTTTAGTGAACTGCAAAACAGGATCCTCAAGCTCCGCAACAGATTCATAGCATCAACTTAAAATCTGTTGCTGATAAGGCCTCCAATCTGCAGGCAAACTTCCATGTTTCCGAGGGACTCCTGCTTTGCTTCGTAAATAAATAAAAATCGGAAGTGCACTCCCACTTAGTCCGTATGGACTGCATTCAAGTCCAAAATAAGAAGGTCACAAATGACAAATCCAAAGGAGTCAAAGAACCGAAGGAGAACAAAAGGTCGGTGACCTGATTCAAAGACAGAGATCATGATCCATATAAAATCTTCAGAACTTTCCCTTGAGAAATTGTGCAGTTACTTCCGCACTGTGGAGAATGGCCATTCAAGTCCACCCAATAAAGAAATGGGAGGGAGCTGAGAAATTAACCACCAACTGACTCTCGAACACGAATGGGGAAAAGTACAAACAACAATCGAACACCTGTTTAAACAGATAGAGCTGCCACTGCCTCAGATCCGCCTGAGTGGAATGTCTGTAGTCAGCATCGAATATGAATAAAGAGAAACGCCTCTCCTTGAAAAAGTCTGCCGAAGCCCGGCTTAGTAAACAGGAGAAAACCCAGAAATCTCAGCTTCTTAAATTCAGAAGAAGGGGTTCCCGAAGAAGCAACTACCGAAAATCTATCTCGTCCCAAAATTAGCTCAAGGTCCTGACAATTTGCTTAACTCCCCTTATGTTCCACTGGAGTATGTCCATATTAGGTTGTTAAAAGAATTTCTATCATCCCTCTTCTCCAGAAACTTCACTGGGCCACCAAAGAACTAAAGCGGTTCTTCAAGACAAGATCAAAGCCGAAGCTCCTGATAAATTCTAAGTTGTTGTTGGCCATGCTTGGAATTGCTCTACTGGACTTGAAACCTGCTGACCAAATACCTGACTTCGAGATTTTCCCTGAAGGTCTGGATCCGAAATGGACGTTCCCACGCGTCCTGTCTCGTACTGCGTTAATTGCCTGTGACGAGGAACACTCTTTCCCCCATCCCATCACCCTGACCTCGACCACAGCACTTGTACAACGAAACATTTCTTCCCTCACCAGCAGGACTGAAGCCTGTTGTACACTGCTGGACGGAACACTATTGCATTTCTGGACAAACCCACTGATTCTCAAATATGGGTAAGCCGATCCAAACGAGACAACAATTCGTCAATTCTTCTCTATAAACAGTGAATGGGCGCTCCCAGATCACAACCCGATACCGTTCGCAAATTGTTAAAACCCCCTCTGCATAAGTAGCAGCCGAAGAGCCTTTGGGCCCCACTAAACTCTAGCCTCAGGAAACAGAACATTCCCCTCAATCTTACTTTCGAAACTCGCATACCTTTTTCCACACTGGACAAACTTTTGGAATTTGCTGAATGATCACCCTACAATTAACACAGATACAGCATTGTACAAGACCCATCAAGCTTCTTCTGACACAGTCACACAGATCCCGACCCCGACAGGCTCGACTGAAGCCCAAAGCGTTGACACTTAAACATCGCAAAGGAATGGTACAAAAGTGTAACTTCACTCGGACAAACCCACTTTGACAAACTCTGGGGAGATGGCAACCAAAGTCAAGAATAGCGTGTTTGTTTCATTAAGTCACTTCCTTTAGAGATTTTAACTCTAGGACCTGCAACACCCTGGGCTTTCCATCTCAGTCCAAATTCTGATTCACAACCCAGCAAGTCAGCACATCTGATTACCCTTTCGAATAGTTGAGAAAGGGTGATGGAACCCTTTAAATGTGTCTGCATAAGTTGAGACCATCCTTTTTTTCACAGCAATCGAGACGCCGCTTCCATAGCACAGTAACAAGATAACTACCAGATCTGAGTCTTTTAATCTTTTGAATCCTGTGGATGAACTCCCTCGAACCACTTGTAAACAGCAAACGGGAAATCCGAGCAATGATTCTTCGGATCTTTTGCTTCCATAAAAGGGAAACTTGGCCTGTGTTTTGGGTACCCTTCTCTTTTCACTTCCTTATCTCTTCATCTGAATCGAATCCCACTTTCTCTCTGACGGTTTGGATGATGCTTTGATTACTCATAGGGCGAGGCTCAATGACGGCAGGGAATTGAAGTCACCCTAGGAGAGCTGCCGTGCAGGGAAGGACAAGGATGGCCCTACGAAGGACATGAAAGAGAACTCGCAGGCGTCCATCGCCTGATACCGTCCCCAAAACCAGACAGGACTGGTAGCACTATTACGCAGAGCCATCTCTCCGCCAGTGCCACCTTAGATGCGGTGCCTTAGGCCCCACCCGATAGCTCAAAAAAAAGCTTGAAAGGAAGACTGAAAAATAGATAAAGAACAACGAAGACCGGAAGAAGAAACAAGACACATAGAGGCGCAGATGAGTGGGAATTTAGGGTGAAAGAGATGCGAAAGACTGTAGGCAGAACTTTGGAAGACAAAAAAAGGGTGGCAAGGGGTGAAGAAACACCCCCGCCACAGAGCCGCCCATGGGGCTAGTTTGTCAGGGAGTAAACCTCCACAAAAGGCCTTACGTTAAGGAAAGATGCATGAGTGGTAGAAAATACTATGGGCTATACAATACGCCCTCACTGACACACGCGAACTGTGCCAAGAGTCGAAGTGGCAGCTACAGACACATCTAAGTAGTAAGGACCTCCCGAGTGTACCTTCCAACCGAAGGAGGAATGTAACCACTAGGACCGGATATCAAGAGCCTAAAACCAGTCACCTGAGGTTGCTTTGTAACATCCTGAAGAGCAGAATCTTGGGTCGTTCAGAGTACGCCATGGCACTCGTGAGGCTTTGTCAGCTGGTGACGTGTGGCGTGTTGTCGTGGACTCTCTAGGATAATTACGTGTAAGTGGCCCCCAAGTCGGCGGAAGTTTCGATGTCCGCGTGCCAGTGTTGTTTGCTAATCAATTAGTAGATGTGTGTAAATGCTGATGCTGAGAATAGCAAAGGAATTTAGGTACTTGTGAAAGTGTTGAGACATGGGACAAAGGAAGGCCTAAGGAAATCCTTGTTCCATCCATATATACAGAAACAACGTGACGGGAAGAGAGACCACCCGGAAAAGACAAGCAGAGAGGGGAGAGAGTGCAGACAAGAGGTCGAGAAAAACGGTCTGGGAAAGTGACAGAAGTCTAGGTAAAAAGACGGAAGAGAAAAACTGATTTAAGCCCAAGTGGTAAAGAAGACAACCCATTAACCCAGAGTGGAAAGAAAAGAAGATTTCGCCCAAGTTCAAACACCATAAAGACCCTCGTAAACATGAGCCATCAAGCAAGGCACACATCACCATGCGAAGAAAACAGAAGAACTTTCAAACTGTGTGTGTGTGAAAGTGGGTTGTGTGGGTGGTAAACCTGCCGAAAACCATATATGATCTTTAGCAAATTTCCCTTTGTGAATGGGTTCTCAGTTAGCAGCTAAAAATTGTTTTTTTCTCATCGTGTTAGAAAACCGAAAACTGACATCCCATTTCCGAGAAGGTGATGTTGGGGGCATGAGTTACAGCGGATGAGCGAAAGAAACCTGTTGTTAAGCCACAACAATACACAACTTATGGCTTTAGCGATACATCACGATTTCCCAATCCTGGACATAGTCGACTGCGGGAGGACCCCCCATCGCGGGCTGCCAGGGTAGGTGAAGCAGCAATGTTTAGGCACCTTCTAGCCCCTTCCTTTGCTTTGGCCCTCGCACAACTAAGTGTCGTGGGGTTTGAAGTCAGACTGCCGATGGATTAATAGGAGTGTGCCGTCCCTCACTCTCTCCCCCACTCACTTCCGGCAAACAAGCGAACGCGGAATAGATTGGGCACTGATGACCGCGACGCCTTTGTGTCGTGCACGCCCGTGCGCTCCACAAGCGTTGCTGAAATCACCTTTCTGCCCATTAACCATGTTCTTCCACACAGTCCCCAAATTCAGCTTGCATACAGTAAACTAGCCTAGAGTTGAGGGCATGCCCATCAACTACCACTATCTTGCGTATCTCGCAAGATAGTGAGCTAAGGGCGGAGCGTCAGCTTCCCGACAGTCCAAAGACTTGCCCACGCCACGCCATGGCTTGAAATTGGACAAATCACACCCCAGTTGTGCTTTATTTTGCAGACAGGAAAAACAATTCCTGAGGGGGTAATTCGGTTTCTCAAATTATAGTTCTAAACTTGGGCAAAACCACTGACATAAAGATCTGGGTCAGAGAAGAGGTTCAAACATAATTCAGAAAAAAAGATCTGTGACGTTGGAGGGATGGTACACATTTACTGCATACGACCGTACCAAATGGTGGGTGGAATCTGCAGACTCAAATCATTGCATATGGGGTCCAATTTGGCTAAGATTTTTGTGAGCCAAAGAAGGGAGGAAGGCTGAGCAATCCAGAAACACAATCCAGACACTATGCAAACCAGGAAAAAAACCACGACCTTGAGTAAAAAAACTTGCTCAAAATTTATGAACCCTTTAGTGCTTTCAGAAACCCCCGGGACCGCCCCAAGAAAAAAAAAAAAAAAAAAAACCCCCCCCCCCCTTTGGGGGGGGGGGGGGGGGGGGGGGGGGGGGGGGGGGGGGGGGGGGGGGGGGGGCCCAAAAATACAAAACCCTGTTCCCTGTTTTAAACCCCCCGTTTCCCGTTCTTTTCAGGCTTATCTTTTGGGGGGGGTTTTTTTTTTTTTTTTGATTTTTTTTCGGGCCTAAAAGAGGAAAATTCTTATACATGCAACAGCCACCGCAAGCAGTCAACACCTAAAACACACACACACACACACACACACACAACACACAACCACACACCACACACACAACACGCACACACACACACACACACACCACACATACCCACACACACACATAAGAGAGAGAGGGGGGGGAGACAGAAACGGGGCAGACAGACAGACAGACAGACGAGAGAAGAGAGAGAGAGAGAGAGAGAGAGAGAGAGAGAGAAAAGAGAGAGAGAGACAGACAGACAGACAGAGACAGACAGACAGACAGAGACAGAGAACAGACACACAAGAAGAGAGAGAGAAGAGAGAGAGAGAGAGAGAGAGAGAGAGAGAGAGAGAGAGAGAGAGAGAGAGAGAGGAGAGAGAGAGAGAGAGAGCGAGAGAAGAAGATATAGAAACAGAGAGATAGAGAGACAGAGAGAGACAAGGGACTCACTGCAGACGCGGGAAAATCGTGGTCACAGGTCAGTCCTGTCACACACTCACTTTCCTCTGTACATTGTTGACCCTCAGCCTTGGCTGTCATAAACAGCAATGACTTTGAGACGCGCGCGCGCGCGAGTGTGTGTGTGTGTGTGTATGTGTGGTGTGTAGTGTGTGTGTGTGTGTGTGTGTGGTGGTTGTGTGTGTGTGTGTGTGTGTGTTCGTGCGTGTGTGCGTGCGCGGCGTGCGTGCGTGCGTGTGTTTTGTGTGTGTGGTGTGAATGTGGTGCGTGCGTGTGTTGTGTGTGTGTGTGGTGTTGGTGTTGTGTGTGTGTGTGTGTGTCGTGCGTGATGTGTGTGTGTTTGTGTGTGTGTGTGTGTGTTTTGAGTGTGTATGTGTGTGCATGTGTTGTGTGTGTGTGTGTGTGTGTGTGTGGAGAGAGAGAGAGAGAGAGAGAGAGAGAGAGAGGAGAGAGAGAGAGAGGAGAGAGAGAGAGAGAGAGAGAGAGAGAGAGAGAGACTGTGTGCTGCAGGTGCAAAATGCTTTCATATGTTCATTTTAGTCATAATTGTGTGGACTTTTATGTGAATTTGAAGGAAGTAAACGTTAAACAAATTTTCAGACGTCCCCTGCATACACTTTTTGAGGGTATGTCGAATGAACTGGATGAATAATAATGACGTGCTTTTCTTTTTGTTGTTTAAATGTACGTTAAGTTGCTATAAGATATATATATACTAAATAGAATTAATAATTATATATATATATATATATATATATATATATATATATAAAGAAAGATTATAGATAGAATAGATAGATAGATAGGTAGATATATAGATAGATAGATAATATAGATAAATGCATATAGATAGACAGATAGATGATAGATTACTATCCTGTATATATATATATATATATATATAGATATAAATAATATATACATATTATATATATATATATATATATATATATATATATATATATAAATATATATATATATATATAAAATAAGTAACTTGTCTAACAGAACGCTTGAAATGTTGTGTACCTCTAACCATGCCTAGTTGCTCTTGAACTGCTTTATGAAGTTTTAGGGTTTGCTGTAAATCTTATTAACACTTGCACTATGACATGATATGACCTATGTAATGTAGTCTTATATCACATATTGCCTCATATATTATAATCTGAAATAATACATTTACTGACACGCAAAAGAATAAAACAACAACAAAAAAAATCAGGAGTTTTTGCCTCATGCAAAATAATTTGGGAAAAATAAATGTAACGTCTTTTGAAACGAACTCAGAAAAACCCTGTTGTGTATAGTTTTATTTAAGTTTATGGAAGTAAAATTATTCAGTTACAAAGCAAACAAGAGCGTATAATCACAGGAGCCCCATGAGTCGAGAAAAATGCAAGTTCTTTTCAAATAGCTATGTCACCACTTTGCTCATCAACACCTGCTGCACACTCCTGACCTTGCAGTGGTCGTGGGTTTCCAATAGGCCGTGGAATGTTACACTTGCCTTCTGACACTACAGCACGGTGCAAGTAGACAGAGGGTTCCCAGAAGCCGAGAAATGTAACACACAGCACGGTGCAGTAGATCATGGGTTTCCAGATGCCGAGTAATTTAACACTACAGCACGGTGCTGTAGATCAGTGGGTTCCAGATGGCCGTGGAATGTAACACTACAGCACGTGCAGTAGATCTAGTGTTCCAGATGGCGTGGTAATGTAAACACTACAGCACGGTGCAGTAATCATAGGGTTCCAGATGGCCGTGGTCCTGTAACACTACAGCCCACGGTGCAGTAATCATAGGGTACCATATGGCCGAGAAATGTAACACACAGCACGGTGGCCGTAGATCAGTGGTTTTCCAGATGGCGGAAATGTAACCCAACTCACGGTGGCAGTAGATCAGTGGTGTTCCGATGGCCGTGACCTGTTACACCTTTCCTTCTGAACACTACAGCAACGGTGGGCAGCTGTGCAGGGCCAGCACGACGTTATTGTGGATCCTCTTTTTGGCCTTCTCCTTCATGTTCTTGAGGGGTAAGGTCAACACTGGACGTTGGCCAGGGCACAGTGTGGAAGCCTTTCGGCTGCAAGAATTCCCCTGTGACCACGGCAGTGTGGTGTTTCAGCATTGTTATGTGCCGGAACCTGGCGAGGATTGTTTGGTGCAAAGGGAAGGGCAAAACGCAGGGCTTGATGTAGACTTTAGCGCTGATGCCTCTGCCATGACCCACACTCAGATGATCAAGATCAACGTCCCCTCAAACAACACGATGCTGGTTACACCTGACGGTCTGTTTCCAGGCACCCTGCCAATACAGGTTTCACAGTTTCTTCATACGCCGTGTCCGCCGCCTCTACTCTGATGCAGACCCTGATCATCAAGAACTAGAGTATCCCTCCACATGGTCTGTGAACACCAGCTTAGTCCTACATTGACCCGCCTGCAAACTGTCCTAAGAGGTTGAGAGGGAGACAGTCTGGTCATCTGCATCCGGTTTGTGCACATCAGCTGTAGACGCGCAGATGTCATTACTTATGAAGTCTATGGTAACTTTGCAAGTGTCTCCATAGCGTCCTCTGAGGCAAACTGGATGTCATGTGTCATTGGAACCTGAAAACAAATTGGATGTCTGGTGTGGAAAGAGTCCCACCATCCACTGTCAGGCCTGTCACGGTACTGCAGCACTGTCCGTGGCCTCTGCGAGGTCTTGGTAGACGGTGGACAGTGGGCGATGTGACAGTTGGAGAGGTTTGGCCACCTATCTCGCTTGCCCGCTCAGCTTCCAGTTCATCCAGATGCTCTTTCTCATCTCTTAGCTTTCAACTACCTGCTAGGGATTGAGGTCAGCAAATAGAAGAACACGCAAATAGAAAGCGCCTAAAAATATTGCACACGCAACGCAAACTCCCCTACAACTTTCGTGAAGGAAGGCCAGTTTATGGCCGTTGGAATGGAAAATACGTTACAAATAGCATGAACGTTTCCAGAAGCGGGAGTATGCTGCCTTAATGCGAGATAAAAAGCGGCCTTGCACACAAAACTCCACTCTCCCTTTTCTTGGTAGGTGGATTTATATCTTGCCTGTCTATCCAGGAATATCAGCCTGCATACGCACAAAAAAAATGGAAGAAGAAAAGAAGGGGCTTGTGATTTTTTATGTATGCAACGTTTTTGATAGCTAAACCTGGGTCACAACCTCAAGACACAGAATATCTCTATAAATCATTCGTGGGTGGGTTGCATTTCAGAATACGCATATGTCATATTAGCAGTCGTGTGGTCACCCTGGTCTCGCGGTTTTATTATTTTTTGTTGTTTATTATCGCATTGAAATCAACCACACAAATTTTCCTCGCTTGGCTGAGTTGAGACCTGCTACTGTTGAGTTCAGCAAATTGAAGCGCTCGTGAATATTCTTGTGAAACGCATTTGAGAGCAAAACCCAAGTCACGTGTTCTGACACAAAAGGTCGGTGTAAACCATATGCCCTATTACAGTATACTAAAATGTCAGATTGATGTCGTGTGTTACAACTGGTCACCTCGGCGTTATTCTTTTCTTGTTTTCTTTGTTAATTGCATGGCAAATCGAATACAGAGTACCTTCCTTTGTAGCCATAGCTAATGAATGTTTGGAGTTGGTAAGTTTTTGTTTTTGTTTTTTGCAAGTCCCAAAATGAAAGTTTCTACGTGCGTGTTAGTTACGTACCATAGCATAATGCAACACGACGTAACCCAACACAACACAGCAAAACACAACACAACAACGACCACGACATACATGACATGACGTGACTTGACATAATATAATAAAACATAACAAAATATCAATGTGATTTGACATGAATATACATGTGATATGATACAATATACCATAATATAACTGTGGCATAATACAACATAGAATACAATATAATGTAATACAATACAATATGATATAGAATACAATAATACATGAATAATCACGACTAAAAACACACCACAAAAAACTTGTTCGATCACTGGTGTAGCCTTCCATGCCCCACACTCCCCATCGTCAGAGGTTTGCAGCAGCAAACAGGGTCGTCACACTTTGAATCTGCAGTAACCTCCCACGAGGCCGTCAAGTGGAACTTTACAGAAGAACAAAGGGGGTCAAAGGTAAAGTTCAGTACCAAGTAACTGCGCAAATACACACAACAACATCAACAACAACAACACACAACACACACACACACACACACACACACACACACACACACACACACCACACCCACACACACACACACACAACACACAACACACACGCACACACACACACACATACACACACACACCACACACACCCACACACACACCCTCCATAAGTGGTTTATCTGAAGTTTCCGCTTATATTCAAAGTTTTTCAGTTTCATTCTCTCTGTACATGGGTTTTATTTGGAAATGTGACCATAGCTTAATGCATATCGTATATGTTCGTTTGTGGTAGTGACATCGCGAACGGAACACCAGACCCACTGCTGGTCCCATGTTATTTTTCATATATGAACTAACTCTGCCCCATGATAATTGATGGGTTTACATCTTTAGAACTGCACACACCCACACACACAACACACACACACACACACACACACACACACAACACACACACACACACACACATACACACACACACACACACGCGCGCAGCGCGCGCCGCGCAGTGCACACACACAAACACTCTTCCTTCTCTCTCGTCACTCTCTCTCATACTCTCTCTTCTCCACTCTCTCTCTCTCATCTCTCTCTCTCCTCTCATCTTCTCTCCCCACTCTCTCTCTCTCTCTCCCTTACCACAGAGCCTCCTTTGAGTTCAGAGACTCCATCAGTGCATTGACAACCCAACCACGGTTCTCGTTTACAGTCCAGATCCCCAAACACTCTGTCTTCTCCCTGCAGGCTACGCCCAGGAGAATGTTCTGTGCAGGGAGACGTACAAGCTGATCGAACATCATAAGGCAGTTTCTCCTAAAGACCTCCAGTATTAAAATACTCAGAATCAGACATTTGTTGATCCTCTCTCTCTACTACTCTCCTCTTCTCTCTCAACTCCTCCTCTCTCAACTCTCTCTCTCACTCTCCACTCTCGTATCTCTCTGCTCCTCGTCTCCTCTCTCTCTCTCTCTCCCCATTATGTTTTCCTAGGATAGTGTCTGAAAATCTGATTGATATGTCTATATACTTATAGCCTGCATCCAATCATGATAGGCAATGTAACTAAAGCCAGAATAAACATCTGGAGTCCTGTGTGTTGTGTATTTGTGTGTGTGTGTGTGTGTGTGTTAGTGAGATGTGTGTGTGTGTGTGTTGTGTTGTGTGTGTGTGTGTGTGTGTGTGGTTGTGTGTTGAGTGAGTGGTGTGTGTGTGTTGTGTGTGTGTGTGTGTGTGTGTGTGTGAGTGTGTGAAACAAACCGAATGGCGCCTAAGATTGTCAAACCTTGTCTTACCTTTGTGTACATGCCCGTACAAAATGGAGTTTTTAAAACACATAAGAAGAGTGTTGCTCATCGCAGTGTTTATGGAATGATAGAACTTGAATGTATGGATATACGCGTCGATTTGAAGTGCGAAAAGTATTTGTCATAAACATAATACCTTATTTCCGTCATAATAATCATACTGAAAATGTAACAGAGGTATATGGTTAACACTACTGCCTATGACATTAAAAGCTTGACTGGAATTCCTAAACGAACGTAATAGACCTAAATATGCCTCAAGTTTTGACAGACTACCAGAATGCAGCACATCTAACATGCAGCATAGTATTACACTGAATGTGTGATCATAATTCCAACGACAGAAGTTCGAGTCATAAAGAAACTGACTGGCATTATACCTGGAATGGTGGTTGAATCTGTAGCCATAACCAAGACACCATAGTTCTGCAGATTACTGGTGATCAAGATACACTGGATCATTCTGCACTTTCACGACCTGAAGGGAGTCACAGCATAAAGACAAAATTACACAATTTCCGTAACAAAGATTATGATACACTTTTAATGCCACAACAAAGAGAAAACCATATTGTTGGAAGATAAAATTGCAAGCTAAAGGAAAACCATCAAAGGTTAGGGCAAAACGATTTTTCCCGACTTGGCTATGGTCAAAGATGGTATTTATCGGAAAAGAAATGAGGCAGGGACCGTAAACGATAAAAAGATAAACAAGTGGGGACGTATCTTGCTCCCATTAATAAAACCTAACACAGAGTAACCTTTTTATTCAAGACTGGCAACAGCTTATTAAAAACTTGAAAAAAGTCCGAACAAATTTACATAGACGAACAAATCCTAAATTAGTTGGTGGGAAAAAAACAAGCGCAGGCCAACAACTGAACAACTTCAAATTAAAGACCTTGACATAATCTCGCTCCGCTCTCACTCTCTCTCTTCTCTCTCTCTCTCCCACCCTCCCCCCCCCCCCCACTTTTACCCACTTCTCTCTCTACTGTCATCTCACTCGTCCCTCTCTCTCCCCTCCCCCCCACCTCTTTCCCCCCACCCCCTTCCCCCCCCTCTTTCTTTATTTTCCTTTTTTCTCCTCTCTCTCCTCTCTCTCTCACTCTCTCGTAAGTCCTGTTACGTTTCTACTCTTCGCTTTTGTTGCAGCAAAGTACATACTTGCTTTGTATATTTCTTTTCCTGCGAACAAAAGCGAGAGAGAACCATAACAAGGGCAAAATGAGAGAGAGAGAGAGAGAGAGAGAGAGAGAGAGAGAAGAGAGAGAGAGAGTGGGGGTGGGGGGGAAGGAGAGAGCGAGAGGGGGGGGGGGAGAAGAGAGAGAGAGCGAGAGAGAGAGAGAGAGAATAATGTGTGTGCTTTTCTTGTGTAGTATATGTTTGGCATCCATTAATCCACATTTAATAGCTGAATATAGAGAGAGAGAGAGAGAGAGAGAGAGAGAGAGAGAGAGACTGAGAACAGAGAGGAAGAGAGAGAGCGAGAGAAAGAGAGAGAGAGAGAGAGCAGAGAGAGAGATTTTGTGTTTTTCTTGTGGTAGTATTTGGAGATCTATAAACCACAGATTGACTAGCAGAATGACAGGGAGAGAGAGAGAGAGAGAAGAGAGAGAGAGAGAAAGAGATAGAATAGAGAGAGAGAGAGAGAAGCGAGAGAGAGAGAGAGAGAGAGAGTACACTTACTGCAACATTTCAGCATGTCACAGTAGTGCACTTCTACCCCTCAGACGGTATGATTGGCGCAGTTCTGATACTGTCACAGACCTGTAGAAGCCCAACAAAGACAATCGTACACTCTGTCACTAGAAGGGTGCTCCTCAACTTTTGACAGAGTGTTACGGATAAAGTGCTTTGTGTGGATATCTTTCTGACATCATGGATGCAATGGACACTATGGATGCATTTCCACCGAAAAACCTTAATTATTTTTTTCTAATCACTATACACACAGACCCATTCATCCGACCATGACAGCCAGGCAACAAAATATCTCTTCTTTTTTATCCCGCCGGAGCCATCAAACAAAACATATACAAATAAACACACGATCACATAAAGAATGGAACACCCACCCTCAGGTGTAGTTATACAACTAATTAAATGACAATCTTAAATAACACTGCCGGTTCCAAGCGCTGAAGAACGACGACGGCAAGCGACGAGCAAGTCTGACACAGAGCTCTTCAAAGTTGTGTCTCACAATGAAGAAGGGAAAGCGAAAACAAAAAAAAACACTATTGTGCGTCTCTGCCAGCACACGGCGACCAGCCTCACCACGAGCTGTGGCTCAAAACATCTAAGAGCTGTGGCACACAACAAAACAGAATTGGTGTGCACCACACACCACCTGTGCTCTGCATCGCTGGCTACAGTAGCAGGGGTGATGTCTCCTCATCACTGGCCCAACACTGACCATTCACTGGCGCAGTGGCAGGTAGGGCGATTGTCGGCGCTCAGACCGGCCTCTCCACACAAGTAACCCGTGGCGAACTTGGCGTCAACCTGCTACCGGCCCGGCCTCTACCATATTTACAGCATTCCCCGTCCATCCCCAGGGAAACTAACAACCAGGGGAAACAGATTAACTACCTTGATTATCCTAGCTACCATACAATAGAAAACACGCACAATTCATCATTTCCAATATCACATCATATCTCAAAAGCACTTGAGCCACATATCATGCATATTCGTTCAGTTTCATTACCAAATCATATTTCCCCAGAACTTGAGTCCACAATGTTCATTATGCTTCTTGTAAACAAGAATGTTCAATTTATTATCGAATTCAACCACTTCAAAATAGTAAAGTGAAGATTTTCCACCACACTTTTGTTTAACAGCAAGAATGTAAATATACGGGTTCACGACCACCCATGGTGATTCAGCCTAAAACCCCTTTATTCACATACAAAACACTCCATCACATGTCCAAGTTTTGGCAAAATTAACACCTGTTTTTAAACAAATTAACAACGCAAAAACCGCCAAAAATTGACGTAATTCATACATTAAAACGGGGGGGTTCCGTGGCCAGAACCACATTGATCTATCGTGAACGCCGTATATTTACATTCTCTCCAGACACAAAAAAATAACGTCCGCGGGAATTAGTCCTTACTAATTTTTCTAACATGTTCTTCTACTCCAGCACTATTAATAAATTAGAACAAACAACCGGCTTTCCGGTCTTAGATTAACTATTTTACCCATCCAATGAATTAAGAATCCTCAATAAATTCATAAAATCAACTGTCTTCCGCCAAACCAATGAACTGAAAATCGCAAAACCTACAATATAATGGCGGCAATGTCTCGTAAACAGAAGATGGATACAAATGAAGACGAATAATATCTGTTTTTAACTGGTTGTAAATGGCCATACAAATTGGGTTCAAGAGAAAATAGATGGTCTACTGCCTCCATACTCATGAAGACCGCCTTATAAATTACATATGAGTTTTAAAATTAGTAAGTTTCACCACTATCATAAAAGCCTAAAATTCGAGCAAGGCGTCAAGAAAAATGAACTCCCTTCTTAAGATCTGGAAAATTCATAAAAATATAAGATTTGCCTCATTAAATTTTTAACTTAAAGATAAAATTGCTAATACTTCTCTAAATAACAAAAGTATATTTAGTAGCCAACAGGTATTTATAAATGTTTAATAGATTGCCTTGCTCGACTTAACATCAACCAGATAAAGTCCTAAGCTTTTTCAGATATGTTAATACCATTTTACATTAAAACCAATTTCTCTAAGGGCCAATCCTATAATTACCGCGCCTATTTTCATTGGGTAGCGTATAGAACACACGCACGTTTTGCTTGGTTATAAAAGATGTAGCATCCATATAAATAACTATATAAAAAACTAATTTAAAAAATGGAACCAATTAAATATAACGAAAGTGCACATACAATTACATCGTTTAATAATCCCAAATATTTAGACTTCAGCAATTCTAACCAATGCAGTAGATGAATCATATGCTTCCAAGACAGACTTGTAACACCCCTAATAAAAGATATTTAAATCCGCCAAATAAAAATGATAGATTTCCATCAGCATGGTCAACGCCGCCCTATGACGTTTTAAACCATAATCATTAATTTTGCCAATTAACTGCGCAACTACTGGCAGAGGGTGTAATCATATGCAAACCATTTTAAACACCCAGAGAACGTAAAAACACCGATTCAGACCCACTTGCTACCCACCATCGTTTTTGGGCGAAAGTTGCCTAACATCCTGCCTATTCCTGTTTCTCTACAAGTACCAAAAAATAACGACCCTACAAACAAACATACTGTGCAGGGATATCCGTTTCAAACTATTACTAAACATTTTACAGAATTTCAGTTTTTGCTTAAACCAAATGTTTTTCCTGATCATTTAAACAACAACATCATTTTCACGCATACATTCATCAAAAGCATCTCGGTCTCATGTGAAATAAAACTACAGTCTTAACTGTTTCTCTAAAGACTTTATAAAACGAGTTATAATTCTGCATAAAATCCACACCCATATCCCAGCATGCCATCCGCTGAAAGCTAGTTTCGACAAAGTGTTTCTCTTTTAACTATGTCTCTTTCTGCCGAACAGTCATCTAAAATAATAGTGTCTGCGTTTCCTTCAAACAGTCTATAAAACTGTTCTAAAACACTCACTCAGTTTAATGCTAGGATTAACTAAATATAATGTCATCATCTGTCCCATATAAACCTTCTATTATGATATGGCTTTGTTCCATTTCATTGTTGGACAAAAACCACAATATAATAAAAATTATAACGAAAAAACTGTTTGTAACAGTCGAGGAAAATATTGTATTTTCACAACCATCGCCACAAATCAATGATCAATGAGGAGTTTTTTGTCAAAAGTATTAACTGCTCCATAGTTTTATAACAGAGTTTCAATTCTAATTCAGTATTATTTTTATCAAATAACTCGCCGTCAAAACTTGTTACAGTATAATAAAACCCATGAGGCCCTAAATTGTAAGATTAATCCATTTAGTCCTGTAAGATTGGTTTCTATTTAAGTCAACATGATTTTGTTTGCTTGATGTTATGATCATAAATCCTCGCCATAGTGAAGAACGACGATGGTAACGTAAATACGTTATTAACGTCTAAGTTTTGCCAGCTAATAATAATTCCTTTTATAAGGTCATCACTAACGCCCACAACCCCACCCTCACCACATCTTTAAAGACAGAAATTTCAAACTAATCATTGTGCCCTTGTCTCCTAATTTTCTGCTTGGAAAGAACGTAATATTGGAGAAGCTTTTTTTACAACAGTTTCTTTCTGTGAGGATGAACTTGTTTTTTTCCCATACGGCTTATTTCAATTACCTTTTCCGACTATTTTCGTCCGGTATAAGACTTACATGTAAATGGCCAGAGTTTTGAATGCTTTTCTAAACGTTTTTTGGCGGCTAAATATGTAAATGGGCTTAAGAATTCAAGATTTTATTTCCCATTCTAAAAATGATGGTTCAAGTGCCATTTGAGTCAGGTTTTCGAAACTATTTTATATCATACTGGCCAACATATATTTGCTTCTAAAGCGTAGTTGTTTCTAGATTATGAAACCTTTTGTTTGACGTCAAACACTCCATTGCGTTTATAAACACCATCTTTAGTGTACTCAAAACCATACACAGTGCCCTATCTCACCAATTTGTTCAAAGTCCGCAACGTCTGTCAAGGTCTTTTAAATCCTAAGGTTAAACACACTTACAGGCGCTAATGTAACTCCGGATTCTCTGGCCCACTACTGCGACATTATTAGTACACCTATAAATTTATTTCCAAAACAATGTTGCAGTTATCACATTTACACTTTCCCTGTTTTTGTCTTTGATTTTTATATTAAATGATCCGCCCCTCCACAAACTAATCTTTTAAACTGTAAATTAGGGAATTGTTAAAAATTTCATTAATCGCAATAAGCATCTTTTTTTTTTATTCCCTTATGGACTGCGCTCTTATAAACAGTTTAGGCCCTCCATCAAATAAGTTTTCATCAGTGCTTAGCTCATCAAAATGAACAAAGAGTAATGAATATAATTTGCAAAGTATTGATACGGGCTTTCTCCTCAAAAGTATTTCGTCTGGTTAACTCTAAAACGAAATAATGATAGCTGCAAAGCCTAACTTTTAAGCTAGCTCTATACTAAAAAGGTAATGTGCTTCTATTTTCAGTTTTGAATGATAACTCGTGTTGTCAAATTTTGCTTGTTAAGTTTGGAAGTAAAGTTGAAGTTACTCATTGCTTCTTTTAGTGAGGTTAAAAAAAAAACCCTAATAACCATCAGGAGGGGGGGAGGGGGAAGTAGTGTCGTTAACTGTCTAACTAATTTTCCTTCATTATAATATTTTTAATCTTATTATTCTTCTTGGATTTCAAGCTATATTAAACCATACGAATTGTAGATATTTCAAGATCGCAACCATTCTTCTTCCGCAATTTGTTATTAATAGCATTTGTCTAAAAACGAAGGGCGTCTTGAGTTGTTATTGTACAAACATTTTTTAAAACAAATTAAAAATGATTGTCATTCAATATACTAATGCAAAATATTCTGTTGGGCGCGCACAACAAACTTAAAAATATAGCAACTGAACTCTTGACATTGCTGTGACCCAAACTGCCTCTTTTCATAAAAGGAGAGTAAAAAAAAAAAAAACCTTTCCATTGAAGAGCTATCTTAACCCCCTATTTGAAAAAGAGCACATCCAGAAAGCCGTGGTATAGTCATCGATGCAGTTTAACAGAACCAGTTAAACATTCTGTGTCTTGTGCATCAACAGGGTGCGGAGTGGCGTATGCCGATCATGTAAATCAACCAGTGATCATTTGTGAGTTAGTGTACAGATTTTCCATTTCAATTACACCCAGCGTATTTTGACTGAACTGCAAGCACCATTACCGATGACCAATCGTTTAATCCATTCATGCAACAGAATAGACATGAAGGGCTTTGAAAGGATCTGTAACGAATATAATATTAACGATCAAGACAGACTAAGATCACAATTTGGTCTTGATCATGGCATAGGCCACCCCCTTATTTTTCGGGCACGCACAGAAAGTATAAATATGTCTTGAAACCTCCTTTCAAAATTGTTCAGGCCTGGACCTAGAGCAAGAGCATAAAACAGCAAGTACAACATTTATCTAGACACTTCTAAGGCCAACTAGGGCGGGAATAGAACGAATAAACGACTCTATTCGTACTTACGTTTGGAGTTTGCTAGGGTCTAAGCACAGCAAGATCAAGCATAACTGATCCTTCTACTGCTTTTGACGCACAAAAACAATACTGTAGCAAATTTAGAGACGCTATTAATTCAAACAGTTATTTACCTTCAAGAATTTAAAAGATACCAAAATGATATACAAAACGCAAGATCGAAAGTAGACTTTGCAGTATAGCACAGGTATTATACATGCTGCCTTCCTGACCTCCGACTCCGAGGAAGGAATAATAATTAACTATAATAATGAAATTCATATAGCAGGCAATTGAACAAAGGTTGGGAAAAACGACATAAATTCTGAGCCAGTAATATTACAATGCAGTAAACAAACACCCAAGATAAGTCATCATAATTCCCGAAGTCAAACCCCCCAAAGTCATTGAATACTCAGCAAAGCTCGCAGGACTACTGTTTCGCGATGACCATCGACTATGAAAAGACAGCGCAAGTTCTTGGATAACTGGCCTTAGTATTACTGGTCTTTATCTTACTAAATCTAACCAAACTATTAAGAGAACTAAAGACCATTTAAATGCACGGCATAAAGCAAACTACTTTGCTAGCAAGTAGAACAAAGCCAGCTGACAAAACCGCCTAAATACGGGTAAGAGTCTTATAGCTTTCCTGGCTAATTTTATTAATAAATATCGCAAGATGATCAAGCTGTATATTTACCCATGATAAACAGTCGTAGATGGAGGCGATGGAGGCACTGGACTTTGGCCTCCCACCGCCGCCTGTCATAGCCAATACCAGTGTGCTTATGCAATCCTAAAGCTGTATAACTCTTTGCTAATTTACTTCCTGCACTCTAAACATGTGTTCGTATTCTTCTGCTAGCGTATTCTTCATATAAATTTTTTCGGATAGTTTCTCTTATACTATTCACTTGAGTTCGTACATGGTCTCGGGTATAAGTTAGCGCTTCTATCATGCTGATCTCTCTGTTCAAGATCTTTTAGTCTTTGGTTAATACTTTTTTTAATATCAGGCCCTACGAAGCGGTCATCAGCCTCAACGAGTTTTTTTTCTCTTATTATATGCCCATCAAGTTCAACCTATTTTGCTAAATTGTTTGTTAATTCGTCCACTGATGGTTATTCTATAAACAATGATCAAGGCCTCTAGTTACTCGCATGGGTAGCGGCGAGTCGTGTATAGTCTTTAACGCTGTTTCTTCTGAAAAACTGGATTCTGCTTCTATTACATTTATTAATTCACCTGCTGATTGATTTAATTCTTTAAGTTCCATGTTTTGCATTTGGTTATCTGTTGGGAGTTCTTGCAGTGTGTTTTGAAGTTTAGAAACTGCCTCCGCCCTTAATTTTGTCCTAACAAGGCCAAGGCGATTTTGATCTTTCACACTGAGTCTATTTCTAATTGAACCCACGGCTAAAAACTTTGATGGGTCTTTTTTAGTTGTAAGCTGAACAAGTTGTCCTTGGTCGCTCCTCACAAACAAATGGTCATCTTTTACTTCAAAATCATTAGGGTCTATAAATTCGGGAGGTTCTTGGCCTAAACTTTGGTATAATGATCTGACCTTACTTTCTGTTAATTTATACCGACTTGTTGGTAATGTACTCCCGATTTCTGCTAATTCATCATGCAATGAGAGCCCGAGCGATGCCGCTCCCAAGGGAATCACTCATGTCGTCTCCACGATCAAAAACATCATAATCTTCATCTTCAATGCCTGCCATGTTTCTTTAATAATTAATTTTTTTATTTTGTTTATAAAAAAATGTACATGCATATGGCTTGATTCTTGACCCGCATAGAAGACTGAAAGAACCCTTTGGCGTGAAGGGAAATAAGCGGAATATTACTGTTCCAAATAATCCATCTACTATTGATGCAGATCAAATTCTTACTGTCAAATTTCCCGGGACTAGGAGCGAATGAAGTGATTGTGCCAGGCTCTGCACGACTTACTTTCAAAATAGAACTCGCATCAGAAACAGACCCAAACAGGACAGTTGTACAGAATCTGGGCGGGCAATTGTTAAGAAAATTTCTGTAAAACTTGAGGGGCAAGAAGTATTTCTTTACACAATGCAGACATATTTTTAACCTATTCTGATCTATGGCTAACCGAGAATGAAAGGGCTGATCTTGCGTTTCAAGGAATCGAAAATGAAGATGGACTAAAACACAGAATAGACGCCGCAGATGTTAAAGACAACAAAAGCATGCAGCTGTAAATTTTGCGTATGGAAATCGCTTTTCCATTCCCTTAGATTTTGAGTTGTTAAAAGCGCATGCCCATACTTTCAAGGAGCATTAAAAGACAGATTGTCATATGAACTAACTTTTAATGAATACAAACGCGTTATCAGATCATCAGACACCGAAGCAAAGTACAGCATTTCTGACATCTCGTTAGAGTTTGACGTTGTTAGCAACCCTAATTTAGCAAGGCAGATTGAGCACCAATATCAGTCAAAATTATCAATATATTACGAAAGAGTGATTCATCATACAACATATCCTAGAAGCAGGGCAGACACTATATGGAATTTTAGTTTTAGCGTCTCAGCAAGATCACTTAAAGGTATTTTATTGCTGTGCGAAGATGAAGAACCGTTCAAAGAGGAAGTGAAAAGTTTTTTAATCCAAAAATAACGAAAGTACAATGTTCGATTGAGGGCAGTCCTAACCAAATCTATGCTAGCGGGCTTAAACCTTATCAGCATTTTGATGAAATAAGAAAACTGTTTGGGGGCGGGAGGTGTAGAAATCCAACAGCAGACCTTGTGTCTAAAGATTTACATCTTCACAATGTTAGGCTTGATGATTATTTAACAACAAATACGGTTTATGGGTTGACTAAGGTCAACAGAGGATAATCAGTTGCATGGAAGCGGGAGAGCTGTGAGAGACGTAATAAACATTCAAATTGATAAAGAAGAAGAAGCCGAATAAACCGTTAAAGTACATTTGTTTTA
>CM031624.1:55583515-55602330 GCA_018398815.1 Conus ventricosus | reverse complement strand
GCCCTGGACCTCCTTGCTGTCCTGCCTGACCTCCTGCCTGCCATTGCCCTGGACTCCTGACCTGTCCATTGCCCTGGACCTCCTGCCTGTCCATGCCTTGCCCTGACCTCCTGACTGTCCATTGCCCTGGACCTCCTGACTGTCCATTGATACCATTGCCCTGGACCTCCTGATTGTCCATGACCATTGCCCTGGACCTCCTGATGTCCATTGCCCTGGACCTCCTGACTGTCCATGACCATCGCCCTGGACCTCCTGACTGTCCATGACCATCGCCCTGGACCTCCTGACTGTCGATGATTATTGCCCTGGACCTCCTGACTGTCCATTGCCATTGCCCTGGACCTCCTGACTGTCCATGACCATTGCCCTGGACCTCCTGACTGTCCATTGCCCTGGACCTCCTGACTGTCCATGACCATTGCCCTGGACCTCCTGACTGTCCATGACCATTGCCCTGGACCTCCTGACTGTCCATTGCCCTGGACCTCCTGACTTTCCATGGCCACTCAAGCTGCAGGATCAGGTGAGATTTCAGTTGGTCAATGGCACCAGTTTTACGACTTTAGGATGGTGTTGTGGGTGCATCACCAACTTTCGGAAGAGTATGCCAGTTTGGCCGTTTTTTATGAATGACACGTTGCACATAGCATGCAGCCTGCGTATAAAAGAAAGAATGAAGAAGAAAGGAAACTGAGTGAATGATATTGAATGATATGGACTGGATGACACAGAAAAAGACTGAATGAAGCGCCAGCTGGCAGCTCTTCAGACGGCACTACCCAGGTAGGCAGGCCGTTGTGTAAACGAGTGTGGATTGTAAAGCGCCTAGAGCTTGGTCTGTAGCTGAGAATAGGCGCTATGTAAGTATTCGTTGTAATAATAATAATAATAATAATAATAATAATAATAATAAATAATAATAATAATAATAATAATAATAATAACAATAATAATGCACCCGTGCCTGCGTGCATGACTGCACGTGTGTGTGTGTGTGTGTGTGTGTGTGTGTGTGTGTGTGTGTGTGTGTGTGTGTGTGTGTGTGCGTGCGTGCGTGCGTGCGTGCGTGCGTGCGTGGGTGCGTGCGTGCGTGCGTGTGTGTGTGTGTATGTGTTTGTGCATGTGCTGTTGCTTAAGTCTTTTAACATCTGTTCGACAAGATTGGGTATAAAAAAGGTATTCTCTATGTATTTTCTTCCTGGCCACGATTGTCCTTTTTCCAAAGTTAAATGAGGAATAAGAAAAATTAAAATAGCTTATCTGACAACCTCCTAAACTAACAAATCTTGGCACGAATCAGTGTGTTATAGAATTTTCCCACCCTGAAAAGGACTCCATAAGGCTTGTGCGTGCATGTGTTTGTTCTTGTCCATGTGTTTGTTTTGTTTGATTTCCTTCTTCTTGATTTTGAAATGATTCTGTTTATAAAAAGAAAACACTAAGAGATATCATCAGGGTTAACATGTTATTTAACATAATTTGAGGAAAGGGTCAGCCATATGTTGACAATGATTTTAGCCATACTGAAAGACTGTAAACTGTAAAGAAGCCAATGAGCTCTGCTTTAGGCTGTGTGCTTTCCTAGGCAGTACCCTTTTGAGCGTGCACGTTCTGATTTGTAGCCCTCGCCTTTCTGCTACAGATTCTCTTTGTTGACAGTCGATTCTTGTTGCAACACAGACTCTCAATTCCCTTTGCTAACAGTTGGTTAGTACTGCCGCACAGATTACAGATCCCCTTTATTGACAGTCGATTCTTGTTGCAACTGAGTACTGCCGCACAGATTACAGATCCCCTTTATTGACAGTCGATTCTTGTTGCAACTGAGTACTGCCGCACAGATTACAGATCCCCTTTATTGACAGTCGATTCTTGTTGCAACTGAGTACTGCCGCACAGATTACAGATCCCCTTTATTGACAGTCGATTCGTGTCGCAACTGAGACCTAAGAATTCCTTTGTTCTAACTTCTGTGACTAAGCTCGTGGCACATGAAAAGAATCAACGTTCTGGGTCATGTGTTCATGCTAAATTACATTACATCTTGTGGGCTGCAAATGCTTTTGTCTGTGCCATCTGTTCACGTCTTTGAACTCCTGCTGAGACACTCCATTTGGAGAGAGAGAGAGAGAGAGAGAGAGAGAGAGAGAGAGAGAGAGGAGAGAGAGAGAGAGAGGAGAGAGAGAGAGAGACAGAATTCAGAGAGAGAGAGAGAGGGAGACAGACAGACAGACACGCACACAGAGAGAGAGAGAGAGAGAGAGAGAGAGAGAGAGAGAAGAGAGAGAGAGAGAGAGAGAGAGAGAGAGAGAGAGATGAAATGAGATGAAATGGTTTAATGTTTTTAGGCCATAGGCACATAAACATGAAGGAATGGAAAGGGGGGGGGGGGGGGTGAATGGGATTGGGCTGGGGTAGGAGCTTTCATACATCAATAAGTACAGCATTACATCCATTAAACCTTGACATAAACACTATCGACTTACTGCCTATAGTATGCACATGTTGCTATAGAAATCACATCACATATTTGCATATTTGAGTTTTATAGATTACTTTCTAAAAAATTCTGTCTCTGCCTAACAGCGTGAAAAGTAAACTTTGAGACCACAATGGACAAGTGTTTGGGTTCTCCAGCTAACAATCTTTCAACTGAAACATTAATTCCATTGGGAAAAAATCTATTTCTCAATTCCGAGTACAACGGGCAAACATATAAAAGGTGTTTTTCATCTTCTACATGCATTTCACAATATGGACAGTAAGACTGTGCAACATCATTTCCATATCTATTCATGTTGTTGTTTATTGGTAGCACACCACATCTAATCTGCGTTAATGCCACCCGAAAACAAAAGATATTGATTTCATTTAGATATGTACTGATATTCAAATTATCTTTAACCAATCTATACAAGCTATATCTTTCTCTGTCTCTGACTGTGCCTGACCACTCTTGGAAAAACATATCTAATAAACGCTGCTTGAATATTTTCAAAAATGCATTAACGTTCTGAACACCTTGGTTTATCCACACTTCATAAAAACCCGCCTTAGAAAGCATTTCTCTTATCTCGGTTACCCAGCACCTTTTATTATCGTTGTCCATCGATAGCATCATTATGTATGCCTGTTTGGGTAATCGGCTTTGTTCCATTTGTAACAATCTAAACCAGTATTTAATACATCTAATTTGTGAATTTAAAAACAAGGGATATCTACCAAGCTCACTATAAACCATTTTATTTGGGGTCTTTAGGGGTAAACCTAAGTATCTTTTACAGGCTAATAAATGCACTTTCTCTATACTTTCTAACCTCTTATAACCCCAAATTTCTGATGAATACAATAATACAGACTGTACTTTAGCATCAAAAATTTTTAGGTATATCTTTGGTGACATTTCTTTACATTTTTTAAAAGCCTGACAAAGCCAATATACAGCCTTTTTCCCTTTAGCAACTAAATGATTTGTACCACGTCCTAAACTCAGCATTGTTGTGAAAGAAAAACCCAAATAACAATACATATTAACAATTTCTAGTTCTTTACCCTCAAAAAACCACCTTTCTCTTGATCCTAAATACCCGCCTTTCCTAAATACCATGATCTTAGTCTTATCTTTGTTAACAGATAATTTCAATTTATCACAACAGGTTTTTAAAGAATCTAATTGGGCTTGTAATCCTCCCGGTGACGTTGATAACAAAGCTACATCATCTGCGAATAGCAAAATGAACAATTCAATCAGAGTAGGTAATAGTTGAACACCATGGACACCAGTGTTATTAATGTGATTTGCCAGTTGATTAATAAATAGAGAAAACAATGTGGGACTCATGACACAGCCTTGTCGTACACCTGATGGACATGTAAAGAAATCTGAAAATTCACTGTTCACGCGCACACAAGAGATTAAAGAATCATACATGCTTTCAAGGCACCAAAAAATTTCCCTCTTATACCCTCATTATAAACTACCTTCAGTAGTTTTGCATGGTTAACAGAGTCAAATGCCTTTTGAAATCAATAAAAGCAACATAAATTTTCTGTCTTTTCTTATTTAAGTATTTCTGAACAATAGCATAGAGATTAAATATCTGGTCTGCTGTTGAATAATCTTTTCGAAACCCAGCTTGGTTTTCAACTATTATATCAGTATCGTCTAGCCAGGAAATTAATCTTGCGTTCAAAATGGATGTATAGCATTTACAAGAAACATTAACCAATGATATCCCTCTATAGTTGTCTGGCTGGTCGGCATCACCTTTTTTGAAAATTGGAACAACTATAGCTTTACGCCATTCCCGTGGGTAGATCCCAGAGTCAAACACTTTATTGAAAAGCTTTGTTAGGAACTTAACGACCACCTCTCCTCCTGCTTTCAACATCTCCGAAACAACACCGTCTAAGCCCCCTGCTTTCCCATTATTTAGTTTCCTTATTGCCTCTTTTACTTCTTCTTCTGTGATTTCTTTGTTTAAACTATCATCACTTGCATTGCCCAGATCGTTAGTAACATTACTTCCGTTTCCTTCTAAATCGTTACTACCCTCATTAAAAACTCCTTGAAAATGATTAAACCAGTCATCCAATCCAATTCTATCACTCAAATCCTTTCGTGCACTCACACCACCTAACGTCTTTAATTCTTTCCAAAACTCAGCTGACTTGTGCGCATTAGCTGCCAAGGATTCAGCTGTGTTTCTGAGAGAGAGAGAGAGAGAGAGAGAGAGAGAGAGAGAGAGAGAGAGAGAGAGAGAGAGAGAGAGAGAGAGAGAGAGAGAGAGAGAAAGAGAGAGAGAGGCAGACAGACGGACAGACAGACACGCACACACAGACAGACAGACAGAGAAAGAGAAACAGAGAGATAGAAAGAGACAGAGAGAGACAGACAGCTAGACAGAGACAGAGACAGACAGACAGAGACAGAGATAGAACAGAGATATAGAGAGACAGAGAGAGACAGAGGGACTCACTGCAGACGCTGGAATCGTGGTCACAGGTCAGTCCTGTGACACACTCACTTTCCTCTGTACATTGTTGGCCCTCAGCCTTGGCTGTCATAAACAGCAATGACTTTGAGTCGTGTGTGTGTGTGTGTGTGTGTGTGTGTGTGTGTGTGTGTGTGTGTGTGTGTGTGTGTGTGTGTGTGTGTGTGTGTGCGTGCGTGTGTGCGTGCGTGCGTGCGTGCGTGCGCGCGAGCGCGTGTGTGTGTATGTGTGTGTGTGTGTGTGTGTGTGTGTGTGTGTGTGTGTGTGTGTGTGTGTGTGTGTGTGTGTATGTGTGTCTGTGTGTCTGTGTGTCTGTGTGTGTATGTTGGGTTTTGTGTGTGTGTGTGTGTGTGTGTTTGTGTGTGTGTGTGTGTGTGTGTGTGTGTGTGTGTGTGTGTGTGTGTGTGTGTGTGTGTGTGTGTGTGTGTCTGTGTTGTGTGTGTGTGTGTGTGTGTGTTAGAGAGAGAGAGAGAGAGAGAGAGAGAGAGAGAGAGAGAGAGAGAGAGAGAGAGAGAGAGAGAGAGAGAGAGAGAGAGAGAGAGAGAGAGAGACTGTGTGTTGGAGATACGCATGCTTTCATATGGTCATTTTAGTCATAATTTTGTGGCATTTTATGTGGAAATTGAAAGAGGCAACGTTTCACATATTTCCAGACGTTCCCAGGCTCTACCATGCCTAGCTGCTCTTCAAACTACTTCAGAAGTTTTAGGGTTTGCTGTAAATCTGATTAAAACTTGCATTATGACATGATATGACGTACGTAATATAGTATTACATCAGATACAAATCTTATATCTAAAACAGTATATAATCTGGTATAATACAATTTACTGACACGCAAAACAATCAGGCCAAACATCAGGCCTCTTTGACGTCAATGCAAAATCTAATTTGGAAGAATAAATGTAATGTCTTTGAAACGAACTCAAAATTTTAAGTTTATGGAAGTAAAATGTTTTAGTGACAAAGTAAACAAGAGGCAGATTAGTCACTGTAGCCCAGCATAAGCCGAGAAACGTTGGTTCTTTTCAATAGCTAGTGTGACCACTTTGCTCAGCAACACCTGCTGCACGCTAATGACCTTGCAGTAGATCAGTGGGTTCCAGATGGCCGCGGGAATGTTACACTACAGCACGGTGCAGTAGATCAGTGGGTTCCAGATGGCCGTGGTAATGTAACACTACAGCACGGTGCAGTAGATCAGTGGGTTCCAGATGGCCGTGGTAATGTAACACTACAGCACGGTGCAGTAGATCAGTGGGTTCCAGATGGCCATGGTAATGTAACACTACAGCACGGTGCAGTAGATCAGTGGGTTCCAGAAGGCCCTGGTAATGTAACACTACAGCATGGTGCAGTAGATCAGTGGGTTCCAGATGGCCGTGGTAATGTAACACTACAGCACGGTGCAGTAGATCAGTGGGTTCCTGGAGGCCGTGGTAATGTAACACTACAGCACGGTGCAGTAGATTGGTGGGTTCCAGATGGCCGTGGTAATGTAACACTACAGCACGGTGCAGTAGATTGGTGGGTTCCAGATGGCCGTGGTAATGTAACACTACAGCACGGTGCAGTAGATCAGTGGGTTCCAAATGGCCGTGGTAATGTAACACTACAGCACGGTGCAGTAGATCAGTGGTTCCAGATGGCCGTGGTAATGTAACACTACAGCACGGAGCAGTAGATCAGTGGGTTCCTGGAGGCCGTGGTAATGTAACACTACAGCACGGTGCAGTAGATCAGTGGGTTCCAGATGGCCGTGGTAATGTAACACTACAGCACGGTGCAGTAGATCAGTGGGTTCCAGATGGCCGTGGTAATGTAACACTACAGCACGGAGCAGTAGATCAGTGGGTTCCTGGAGGCCGTGGTAATGTAACACTACAGCACGGTGCAGTAGATTGGTGGGTTCCAGATGGCCGTGGTAATGTAACACTACAGCACTTTGCAGTAGATTGGTGGGTTCCAGAAGGCCGTGGTAATGTAACACTACAGCACGGTGCAGTAGATTGATGGGTTCCAGAAGGCCGTGGTAATGTAACACTACAGCACGGTGCAGTAGATCAGTGGGTTCCAGATGGCCGTGGTAATGTAACACTACAGCACGGTGCAGTAGATCAGTGGGTTCCAGATGGCCGTGGTAATGTAACACTACAGCACGGTGCAGTAGATTGGTGGGTTCCAGATGGCCGTGGTAATGTAACACTACAGCACGGTGCAGTAGATCAGTGGGTTCCAGATGGCCGTGGTAATGTAACACTACAGCACCGTGCAGTAGATCAGTGGGTTCCAGATGGCCGTGGTAATGTAACACTACAGCACGGTGCAGTAGATCAGTGGGTTCCAGATGGCGTGGTAATGTAACATTACAGCACGGTGCAGTAGATCAGTGGGTTCCAGATGGCCGTGGACATGTTACACCTTTCCTTCTGAACATTACAGCACGGTGCAGTAGATCAGTGGGTTCCAGATGGCCGTGGACATGTTACACCTTTCCTTCTGAACACTACAGCACGGTTGCAGTAGATCAGTGGGTTCCAGATGGCCGTGGACATGTTACACCTTTCCTTCTGAAAACTACAGCACGGTGGGCAGCTGTGGCAGGGCCAGCACGACGTTTGTGGATCCTCTTCTTGGCCTTCTCCTTCATGTGCTTGATGGGGTGAAGGTCTACACTGGACGTTCGCTAGGGCACAGTGTGGATGCTGTTCGGCTGCAGGAATTCGCCTGTGACCTGAACAGTGTGCGTTTTAGCATTGTTATGTTGCCGGACCTGGCAAGGATTGTTTGTATCAAAGGGCAGAACGCTGGGGTTGATGTAGACTTTAGCGCTGATGCCTCTGTCCATGACCCACACTCAGATGACAAGATCAACTGTCCTCTCAAACAACACGATGCTGGTTACTCCTGACGGGTCTGTTTCGAGCACCCTGCCAACAATAGGTTTCACAGATTCTTCATACGCTGTGTCAGCCGCCTGCTACTCTGATGCAGAACCATGGATTCATCAGAACTAGGAGAATCCTCCACTGTTCGTGACACCAGCTTAGTCTTCATTGGACCCGCTGCAAACTGTCCTAGAGGTGGAGAGGAGACAGTCTGGTCTTCTGCATACCGGGTTTGTGGTCATCAGCTGGTGTCGCGCAGTGTCATTACTTATGAGTCTATGGTAACATTGAAGTGTCTCCCGAGCTGTCTCTGAGGCAAACTGGATGGGCATTTGTCATTGGATCCGTAAAACAAATTCGATGTCTGGGTGGACAGAGATCCCACTTCCACTGTCAGGCCTGTCACGGTCTCTGCGTGGTCTTGTAGACGGTGGACAGTGGCGATGTGACAGTTGGAGAGGTTTGCCAACTTCCTCGCTGACCACTCACCTTCCAGTCTTCCAGATGCTCTTTCTCTCTCTTGGCTGTTCGCACCTGCTAGTGTTGAGGTCAGCAAATAGAGAACACGCAAATAGAAAGGCGCACATCAATTCTTACACACACGTACAAATCCATCACCAACTTTCGGAAGAGAAGGCCAGTTTGGCCGTTGGTATGGATGACACGTTACGAATAGTATACACGTTCCCCGAAGCTGACGTATGGCTGCCTTAATGGCGGGATGAAAAACGGTCATAACACAAAACTCCACTCCCTTTGTTGGGTAGGTGAAATTAATACTTGCCTGTCTATACAGGAGTTTCAGCCTGCGTACGCAGAGAAAAAAAATGAAGAAAGAAAAGAAGCGCGCTTGTAATTTTCTATGTGCAACGCTTTTGAGAGCTGAACCAAGGTCACAGTGTTCATGACACAAAATGTCTGTATAAATCATGCACAGGTGGGATCCATTTCAGAATACGTTCATGACACACTTTCTTTACAAATCATGCGCAGGTGAGTTCCATTTCAGAATACGTCATGACACACACTTTCATTATAAATCATGCGCAGGTGGTGTACCAACCCAAAAGTACTCCCCGCCCAGAAGTACTCCCTGGGTACTTCTGGGCCCGCGCCAGAATGACTCCCGGGAGTATTTCTGGGTCGGGTAAAAAATGGACCCGCCTGTTTTCATAAAGTACTCCCGGGAGTCATTCTGGGCCGGTCCCAGAAGTACCCCCCCCCCCCCCCCCCTCCCCCGGCATATCTCCATTAAGATGTTGAAGCTTGTTATTTATTGGTTATAAACTCACACATGGACATTCTATCTGAATCAACTTTGAAACATAGTCTGAATGAACTTTAGGGGAAGTACTTCTGGGCCGGTCCCAGAAGTACCCCCCTTACATATCTCCTTTGTTAATGTCTTTGTGGGTTTTGTTTACTTTTTATAAACTCATACATGGACATTCATACGAATCAACAGTGAAATATTGTCTGAATCAACTTAGGGGAAGTACTTCTGGGCTGGTCCCAGAAGTACCCCCCCCCCACCACCACCACCACCACCCCCATTTGCATAATTATCTCCTTTATTAATGTGTTCATGGTTATTATTTACTGGTCATAAACTCACACATAGACATTCTACCTGAATTAACATTGAAAACGAGTCAGAATCAACTTTAGGGGGGAGTACTTCTCGGCCGGTCCTAGAAGTGCCCCCCCCCCCCCCCCGCCCCCCACCCCCTTGCATATCTTCTTATTAATGTGTTCAAGGTTGTTAGTTAAAGGTCATAAAATCTCGTGTAGACATTCTATTTGAATTAACATGGGAATATGGTCTGAATCAACTTTAGGGGGAGTGCTACTGGGCCGGTCCCAAAAGCACCCCCCCCCCCCCCCCCCCCGTCCCTGCATATCTCCTTTATCAATGTGTTCAGGGTTGTTGTTTACTGGTCATAAACTCACACATGGACATTCTATCTGAGTCAACTTTAGGGCGAGTACTTCTGGGCCGGTCGCAAAAGTACCCCCCTTGCATATCTCCCTTTTAAATGTGTTCAGGGTTATTATCTACTGGTCATAAACTCACACATCGGCATTCTACGTAAATCAACAATGAAATATTGTCTGAATTAACTTTAGGGGGAGTAACTCTGGGCTGGTACCAGAAGTACCCTCCTTGCATTTTCTCCTTTATTAATGTCTTCAGGGTTGTTATTTGCTGGTCATAAACTCTCACATTGACATTCTATCTAAATCAAGATGGAAATATAGTCTGAATCAGCTTTAGGGGGAGTCCCTCTGCGTCAGTTCCGGAAGTACCCCCCCCTTGCATATTCATTCATTAATGTGCATAGGATTTTTATTTACTGGCCTTAAACTGATATATGACATTCTATCCAAATCGTCTTTGGAATCTAGAATGAATCAAGTTGAGGGGAGTCTTTCTCGCCCCCCCCCCCCCCCCCCCCCCCAGCTTATCTCTTTTATTAATGTGTTCAAGATTGTTATTTACTGATCATTATTCATACATGGACATTCTAAGTGAATCACCTGGCATGTACTCAGACACACATCTACCATTTTTATAACAGGTTTGATGTACATACACACCACCCAAACATATGATGTATGCATGTGCACGCGCACGCATACGTGCACACGCACACACACACACACACAACACACACACACACACACACACACACACACACACACACACACATGTACCGTTATCATAACATGGATGACACACACACACACACACACACACACACACACACACACACACACACCACACACACACACACACACACAAACATACACATAAATTTGGTAGTTTTTCTTCATGCTTTGCTAAGTACTTGCTGGAACAGTAGCGACATGCCCAAAATATGGAAACAGACAATTGTCGTCCCAGTTCATAAACAAGGAAAGTTGCTTTCTAATGATCCTAAAAATTACAGACCTATATCATTAACATCACACGTCTGTAAACTAACGGAAAAAATTGTTTTGAATAGACTACCCACATTACTGTGAAAAAATGTCACATTCCTATTAATCAAGCGGCTTTCGTAAAGGGAGATCTACCACAGAAAATTAGTGAAATTGTCAAAAATATAAAGAAACAATTTGCAAGACGTAAATGTGTCCTGGCTACATTTTTTTACATAACCAAGGCTTGCGATCAAGTGGGGCATTCACAGCTATTAAACAAACTTTAAAATTTTGGGACTATCAGGAAATGTATACATTTATGTTAAATGCTTTCTGAAAGATAGGGTAATACAAACAAGAGTGGGAAAAACATATTCCCCACCGGAAAGAACTTTGTCAAGGGGAAAACCCCCCAAGGGTCCGTGTTAGCTCTGCTTATTTTCTCATTGCCATTGCAGATTTCCAAATAAGTTATCTAAAAGGTATTCTCGTTCAAAAATGCAGACGACATTTGCATGTGGATGGAAGTAACTCTTAAAAAGAAAACTCCACACCCGTGAATATAAATTTCATCAAAAAGATCTAATCAAGACGAACTAAATAGGATGGCGGCATACATAAAATTTAAAATGGGTTAAACTTATCTATTGAAAAAAAAAATAAAATTCTTTTAAATAGTGGTAATAATCCAAAAAAAAACTGTCTGTTTTTACATTGGGCGAAACACCTCTTAAATACGTGACAGAAGTTAAATTCCTAGGAGTCCATTTCACATCTAAACTATCATGGAACGCTCAAATTGAATACCTTTTAAAACAAAGGCGAGGAAAATTTTAAATTTCCTTAAAAATCATTTCTAACGAAAAATGGGGACAGAACTCATCTACATGATAACTCTATGAATTCTTTAATGAGGTCAAAAATAACATAAGCCCAAGAAGTAATCTTTAGCGCTCCAAAATACCTATTGAAAAAGCTTGAAAGTATTGAATGCAAGGCATTGAAATTAGCACTTGGCCTTTCCGTGCATGCATCTTTTTTCCTCGTAGTATTACGAAGCGCAGATGCTTTCCCTCAGTAGAATACAGAGAGTTAGCGTGTTGTGAATTTGTTAGCAAGAGAAAAACAAAATAAAAACGCACATTACATCTGAAATAAAAATGAGGTCAGATATTGATTTTCCTAAAAGAGCAAAATCTATAGCTTCTCAAAAAACACTGGCCCAAAGTACACGTCAAAAAGTATTACTGATTCTGGAGTTTCAATCAATAACGATGCTCTATCCATTAGACCGTTATTTTCTCCTATACCACCATGGGCTTATTAAAGCACATTTTGATATTGAACATACCAATACGAAAAAAGATGAAAACATAAACATGTTTGCAAGCTATAAACAAATGCCATGAAAATATACACAGACGGTTCGTGCATTGATAAACAAACAGGTTGTGCATTCTTAATACCAGAATTAAGATTGAGAAATCTTCACAGGGTTTTAACAAATCGATTTTTACAGCAGAATTAACAGCTTTCTCCTGGTTTTAAATTACCTTTTAAACTTTCCAAAAAAAATTTTTCAAAATCAGCTCTTCAGGCTTTAAAAAGTTTTCCAATTGCCACAAGACCTAAATAAACATAGAAAAATTACAGTTAATTGCAAGGGGAACCCCAAGCAGCTTTTTTTTGGGGTTTCCCTTTCCCTTTTGTTCTTTTCATTATAATAAAAATAGACAGGGCACTAAAAACGGGACCAAAATATTTTTGATTCAGTTTTTTTTGTTTCCCTTATCATACATGAACGGTAATTTTAGTTAAGTGCATATCTGGAAAACTTCGAATATATTATGGAGTCACGTTATAAAGAACAGTTTGATTTTTAAAAAATCAAAGAAATTTTAACTTAATAGAAAATTATCTCTTTTAATGCCAGGGGGAAAATTAAGCATTTAAAAAAAAATTGTAATAAAACGTAGTTTGCGTATGTGGAAACAAAAAATACTCCAGTTCGTATTTTTCCATGCAAAAATTTAAACAATCTTCCCGTTTGAAGCAAAATACTTTAAGGCCATTTTTTTAGTCACTAGCTTTAAAGTACAATTCTTTTTACACTTTACAAGCACCCTATTGGAAAAAAAAATAAATTTTTTTTTATTAACTTAATTTTTCGGGGGGTTTAAAAAAGGGAAAGGGGGTGGGGTGGGGGGGGGGGGGGGAGGGGGGGAGGGAGGGGGGGGGGGGGGGGGGGGGGAGGGAGGGGGGGGGGGGAGGGAAGGGGGGGGGGGGGGGGGAGGGAGGGGGGAAGCAAAGGATTTTTTTTTTTTTTTATTGTTTGTTTATTTTATTTTTTCTTTAATACTGTCATCCGGGTTTTTACTTTAAATTTATTAGTTATTGTTGGTTTTTAAAAATTTTTTTTCATGTTAATCTTCACTTATGACTTGTGTAAAGATATTCACAAACTTACACATCAACAACTCACACACACACACACACACACACACACACACACACACACACACACACACACACACACTCACACACACACACACACACACACACACACACACACACACACACACACACACACACACACACACGTGCGCGCGCGCACACACACACACACACTTACACGCTCACGCACGCACACCACACACACACACACACACACACACACACACACACACACACACACACACACACACACACACACACACACACACACACACACACACACACACATTCGCTTGCACGCGCACCCATACATATACACATACACACATTATGTGCACGCCCGCAATTACTTCCGTACACATTCACTTTAAAAAAAAACATTTAATTATTTTATTTTTGTTGTTGTTTTCTAATATCACGAATAGTGGATAGACGTTAAATGCAGGACACACACACACACACACACACACACACACACACACACACACACACACACACACACACACACACACACACACGTGCGCACCCCCCACCTCCTCCCACCATGAATACTCTTAACTCCAAACAACTTCAGTTATCTTGTATTTTGAAATGAACATGATGTATGGTGCTGCTTGACAATTGTAGTTTTAACTCAAAAGTGATTAAGTTAGAAGGCCATTATTTTGGATTTGTATTTTCCATGTAAGGTAGTTTGTTGCATGGAGAACCAAATATGTAAATGAGAGTGAGTGGTGAGTGGAGCGAAGAGAGGGGAGGGAATGTAGGTTATTGTTGTGGAGGGATAAGGAAAGTGAATGATTAAAGCACGTAAAACGTGCTCTACTGTGGGCATTTTGGATCTAGATGTAAACATGAAAAATATAAACTTAAAAAAAAATATTATAACACTGGGTTTACCTTTCAGTATAACTGTTACATTGCCTTCTTTTAAATCAAATGATATTTGATTCGTGTGAAAGAATTTATTGTCATGATATTGCCCAGATAGCTATTTATGTCGTTAACTGTTTTTTTGTTTGTTTTGTTTTTTGTTTTTTGTTTTTGTGTGTGGGTGTGTGTGGGTGTGGGAGGGGGATGTGCCCACTTCCCCACTTAAGAGTTTCATAATAGGAAACTTATAAGCGATAATTTATTTTGTATTTAAGTCACTGATCATTTCAGGTAAGATTTTGTTTAAATTGTGTTTCGAAATCGATCCTTGACATTGTGACTTGGCAGCCATATTGTGTAAGTTTACGACCTGTCCCACTATTTTCCTCTTTGTTTTAAAATCTGCCCACTCACTTTCATAAGAGTTTCGTAAATTTGAACCTAAGTCTAAGAAGTTGCTTTTCTTTTCAAATTAATTGCAATCTCATGCACTGTTTTACTTAAAAGGTGCTTTGAAATTGACCTTTGTCACAGTGATTTAAATTGACCTTTGCCACAGTGATTTACCTATTCAATCACTATTTTTCCTTTTTGTATTAAAATCTGCCCACTCATTTTCGTAGTAGTAACCTATTTCAAAAATGTAAACAAAGCACTTACTTTTCTCTCCAAATTTATTGAAATCTCAGGCGGAGGTGCACCTTAAAAGGATTCGACATTGGTCTTGTGTTGAAGGATTTGAACGTTCCCTGAGGCATCCATATTGAATCAGTTCAATGACCTGCCCAACTATCCTCCCTTTTTGGTAAATAAACCCGTCCACCCACTGTCATAAAATAGCTTGAGGTGAATATATTAACTGTAAGCGCATTTCTGTTTTCGTTTTTGTTATTGCCTGAGGGCCAGTTTTCTCTAAAATCCTAATCAAACTGATTTATTGCTGTGCTTGCTAGTGGCAGCCATATTAGAAGACGTGCCTCAACATTTTCACTTTTGTAACAAAATGGCCTTCAGATCTGTTTGAGAGTCACCTAGTATGAAAGCTGTTGCCAGGATTTTACTTCTATTTGAGTTCAGTCTTTTTCTTAGGTAAGGTTTTGTTAAAACATGTTTTGAAAGGAAGCCCTGTTGTTTACCATGTGTTAGCTCCGCTGCAGTCATTTTATGCTTATTTAGGTAAGCCTTTTTAAAGCACTTTCCTAGTAAAATCACTCCACACCTGGCATGTCATTGCATAGGTTTTAGAGCCAAATGATGAATTTACTTTATGCCTTTGTACTTATTTGATCTTTAGGACCATTTTCCATTTATTCACGGACTTACAAGTGCGAAGGCTGTCATGTTGGACGATATTCTATTTGGATTTGTCAAGTTGAGTACATGCATTTTTGGGTGTTATTTCATTGTAATGCATGATCGATTCACTTGGTATAGTGTTATTAGATTCGAAGGGCTTGCTGTAGGTGGGAGCAGGCCGTTTTCTTTTATTTTAGTTGTGAACAGATTTAGATCTGAATCTCGCTGAGAGTAGGTCTACCCTTGTGACTCAGGGCAGAGGGCTCATGATTCTGTTTTCGATTTAAACTTCACACAGTGTGATACTGTTTGGTATTATTGTTGTATGGTGTTAGACCAGTTTATCGTTATTTGCCTAGATAATACAGAAAACTGAATCGTTTGTAAATTGGGAAATTTCGTACCTTGCTCAAGTTGTAGAGAGTATTATGTTCACTGTACGTTCGGATCCAGTGAATGGGGTAGTTTTGATGTTCGAGCAGATAGAAATCTATGAAGAGAATCTTTAAACACACTTTTAGCTGTCAAGTCATCAAAATTGCAGGAGTTGGGTTAAACAAGATTTTCTGAACGAAGGTTTCACCTCCACTCGACTGCCATGTTGCAGACGTAAGCTGGATTCTGATTGCTTTGGGATATTTTACGGGCCAAGCCTATTTAAGGGGTCAAGGCTACCAGCAAAGGAGAGCTTTCTTGGGACTCGAGGCTAGACGTCTCGTATCAAAGACCTTGGCGCCGTAGATCGGTCAAGTAAATAAACATTTAAATTTGTTAAAGCTCCCTTGACTTCTAGCAACTAGCGGCGCCATATTAAAAGTCATGTTAGGAATAATTCTGTTTTTCTTTACTGTTTTAGGACTAAACGTTAAAATCTAAGTTCACCAAAAAATAAACAAAGTAATAAGAATTTCAATCAAATTTCTTCTAAGTCATTCCAAACAGAAATGGTCTAAAACCATCTCAGCTAATTAAATTCCATATTTTTGTTTCTTCTCTTTTCCTAATAAACAAAATTTCAAGAATTTAACAAAAATTATAAAAACATCTAGGAGACTAAACATTGTGAATAAACTTCTCTCTATTAGCTTGACCGAGTTCCACGTTGCCTTGTTAACCGTTAGAAGTTGTACGTTGAGTTTCCTCAAATTGGTTGCGTGGTGATGAATTATGGACACTGTGCTGGTGAATGTTCTGGGACCCCTGTATTCTTGGATGTATTGATCCCCATATATTCCTGTGCTTTGCCTCATAATTTGCTGTTGTTAATAAAAGAAAAAAAATCATTGAAGAGGAAACTCATACACTTGGCTGGACTTCATTACTTGTTTGGAGGATTCCTTGTTTATTTCTTCCCTCGCTCTTCTGTAGTTTCAGGGATTTGCGTTCGTACAGTGAGCGCTGTTTCTATTATTCATCGTACTGTTGTCGTTCAGTGATTGTCTCGGTCAGCAACAGGTAGGGGCGGGAATCGATTATATCGCACCCATACAGTATCGATCGATTGGGCACAGGCACGCTCTCATCCTGACAAGATTAGTAAAGCTGGACCAGGCAGTCAGTCATACGGTTATTCCATTCAGATGTAACCTCGAACCCCGCCTTAGGTTGTTTACAAAATGCATGCTTCACTGTCTTTCTAAAATTCCTCACTACTACTACTACTACTACTACTACTACTACTACTACTACTACTACTACTACTACTTCTACTATCACCGCTGCTGCTGCTGCTGCTACTACTACTACTTCAGTAACAGCGGTAGCAGTAATGACAAATGCAAAAACTGTAGTGGTTGTAACAACGGCAATAATAACTTCAGCTGCAGTAACAGTAACAACGACAACAACATCGGCAACAAAATCGAGTAGTGTAGTGTGATGCAGTGTAGAGCAGTGTAGAGAAGTGTAGTGTAGTGCAGTGCAGTGCAGCGTACTGTAGTGTAATGTAGCTCAATGCAGTGTAGTGTAGTGTAGTGTAGTGTAGTGTAGTGTAGTGTAGTGTAGTGTAGTGGTGTAGTGTAGTGTAGTGTAGTGTAGCACAGAGCAGTGTAGGGCAGCACGGTGTAGAACAGTTGGGTGCAGTGTAGTGTGGTGTAGCGTCGCGTCGCGTCGAGTCGGGTCGGGTCGGGTCTGGGGTCGGGTCGGGGGTCAGCTCGGGGGTCGGGGTCGGCTTGGGGTCAGACTATAGTTCATTGTTGATTAAGATAGAATGTCCATGTATGAGTTTATAGCCAGCAAATACCAACCCTGGACACAGTAATAAAGGAGATATGCCAGGGGGTATTTCTGGGACCGGCCCAGAAGTACTCCCCCTAAAGCTGATTTAGACTATACTTCCATGTTGATTCAAATCGAATGTCCATGTTCGAGTTTCTGACCAGTAAATAACGACACTGAACACATTGATAAAGGAAATATGCAAGGGGAGTACTTCTGGGACTGGCCCAGAAGTACTCCCCCTAAAGTTGATTTTGACTCGAATTCAATATTGATTCAGATAGAATGCCCATGTGTGAGTTTATGACCAGTAAATAACAACCCTGAACACATCAATAAAGGAAATATGCATGGGGGTTACTTCTGGGACCGGCCCAGAAGTACTTCCCCTAAAGTTGATTCAAACAACATTTCACTGTCGATTCAGGTAGAATGCCAATATGTGAGTTTATGACAAGTAAATAACATCCCTGAGCACATCAATGAAGGAGATATTCAAGGGGGTATTTTAGGGACCGGCCCAGAAGTACTTACCCTAAAGCTGAATCAGACTATATTTCAATGTTCATTTAGGTATAACGTCATGTATGAGTTTATAACCAGTATATAACAAACCTGAACAAATTAATAAAAGGAAATGCGCAAGGGGGTACTTCTGGGACCGGCCCAGAAGTACTCCCCCTAAGTTGATTTAGATTATATTTCAATGTTGATTCAGATAGAATGTCCATGCATGAGATTATGACCAGTAAATAACAACCCTAAATACATTAATAAAGGATATATGCAAGGGAGGTACTTCTGGAACCGGCCAAGAAGTACTCCCCCTAAACTTGATTCAGACTGTATTTCAATGTTGATTCTCAAACAATGGTCACGTAAGTCTTCATAAACGACAAACAACATCATAAGCTCTTTAATACAAAATATATAAAAGGGGGGTACTTTTGGGCCTGGCCCCAGAAAGACTCCCCACTTGCTACATAAGTACTCCCCAGGAGTACTTCTGGGTCCGCTAATAAAAGGGCCCAGTTTTATTCCCGGTAGTAAGTCTGGGCTGGGTCCAAAAGTACTCTCTCAGGTTCGGGAAGGGGGGGGGGGGGGGGGGGGGGGTACATCTGGAGCCGCGCCAAAGTTACTCCCGAGAGTACATTTCGGATGGACC
>CM031624.1:55556015-55578515 GCA_018398815.1 Conus ventricosus | reverse complement strand
CAGGAGCACAGAAAACAGGCCAGCCAGATCAGGCCGACAGGAGCACAGAAACAGGCCAGCCAGATCAGGCCGACAGGAGCACAGAAACAGGCCAGCCAGATCAGGCCGACAGGAGCACAGAAACAGGCCAGCCAGGTCAGGCCGACAGGAGTACAGAAACAGGCCAGCCAGATCAGGCCGACAGGAGCACAGAAACAGGCCAGCCAGATCAGGCCGACAGGAGCACAGAAACAGGCCAGCCAGACCAGGCCGACAGGAGCACAGAAGGAGCCAACCAATCAACAGAAACGGGAGCACCAGACGTCGAGACGTCCAGCCAGCCAGAGCAAGATTAATCTAGGAATGCCTTCAGCACGTGCCACGCTGAAGTTGGAGATCAGCCACTGCTGACCAGTGCTAAAAGTCAGATGGCGTCCGGGCCCAAGGCTTCTCGTGAACTTGTGGCTTCAGTACAGGAAGACTTTCTCGTTCCCAAACACTGGCCAGTGCAAAAGACCAGAAGTAAGCACGGATGTTGACCCAAGCAGGACTAACCCAACATCGCTGACAGCCAGGGCAGCGTATGGGAGGCGTTTTAAAGGGGCCTTAACTGGGGATGCAGATCAAGAAGAAGTGATACAGGCACGAAGACGTAGATATCCTCTTTCCTGTCAGATGGCAGACAAATTCCAGTTACGATAGGCATCATGTTAAGAAAGTAAGCATCACCATGGCTGGTCCTTTTTTTCCCAAACAATCAAACGCACCGGAGACACTTTGATTTGAAAGTTAATTCAGATAAGTGTGCCGGTCAAAAATACTTCAGAATTACAACGTATACGGAACAAACGAACAGTTGTCTAATTCAGATTTTGTTAAATTATTATTGTTCCGATTTTGTGACATCTACGGAAACTATTCTTTTCGGATGTTGATTCAATCGTCTTTTCAGTTTATAACTGTTTTACTTCCAAGCCTTAAAGCTGTCAAAGCAGGAGAAATATTCACGTGCAATTTTGGCTCATGTGGAATACTTTATTTTTTTCACCTTACATTAATTTCGTATACACACATTGAGAATGATGGGCTAAGCCAAATTGGAAACAAACTTGTTTATGTTTTTGCTCTCTCTCTCTCTCTCTCTCTCTCTCTCTCTCTCTCTCTCTCTCTCTCTCTCTCTCTCTCTCTCTCTCTCGCTCTCTCTCTCTCTCTCTCTCTCTCTCTCTCTCCTCTCTCTCTCTCTCTCTCTCTTTCTCGTATAGCCCTATTACTTTCTCTCTTGCTTTTGTTGCAGAAAAAAGTATTTATTTGGTATATTTCTTTTCTGCAACAAAAGCGAGAGAGAGAACATAACAAAAGCTAAATGAGAGAGAGAGAGAGAGAGAGAGAGAGAGAGAGAGAGAGAGAGAGAGAGGGAGGGAGAGAAAGAGAGAGTGAGAGAGAGACACGGAGACTGAGAGAGAGAGTGAGAGACAGAGAGACAGAGAGAGAGAGAGAGAGAGAGATTTGTGCTTTTCTTGTGTAGTATTTAGTATCCATTAATTATCAGTTTACCAGATAATTAGGGGGTACGGGTGTCAGAGAGAGAGAGAGAGAGAGAGAGAGAGAGAGAGAGAGAGAGAGAGAGACAGAGACAGAGAGAGAGAGAGAGAGAGAGAGAGAGAGAGAGAGAGAGTAAACTTACTGCATCTTTTCAGCATGTCACAGGTGGTGCCATTTCTACACCCAGACGTATGATTGGCGCAGTTCTGATTAATGTCCAGACCTGTAGAAGCACAACAAAGACTATCGTATCACTATGTCACTAGAGGGGTGGCTCCTCTACTTTTGACGATATATTGTTGATGTGTGCGTGTTACACTCTGCAGGTGGCCACGAGGGTTCCAAAACTTTCCTGGATGAAGTACCAGCAGCTTGTTTCCGTCATGTCTGTGCTCTCTACCTTAGACCTTCCATCACGTAGGATTCGTTTTTCTCCTCCACACTTTGCTGAAGAGGCCATGCAGCAAGTACACGGTCGTCCAAACATAGCTGTTAAGTCTGAATACACACCCAGGCAATGTACTGTTAAGTCTGAATGCACACCCAGGCAATGTTGTTTACTTTCAGCGCAGCCCATTCAGTGAATCAGTCACCATATCTGAATGGGCAGCCATGTCCATTTTACCTAAATGTCTCCAAGCGCACTGTGCCACGTTTCGTCAGATCATAAGACCAAGGGGACGTTTCCTTCGTGGTTAGATAGATGTGTCACTGCCCCAGGTGTTTTTGTTGCTCTTTGGGTCATCGTTATCATAATGGCAGGCTAATTTCATCTGTTTCTTACTTTTTTCTAAAGATCCCCCCCCCCCCCCCCATTTCACTCATATAACAATCATTGGTTTATTTGTTAAGTTTGTTTATTAAGTTTTCCCTATTACTACTCTTTTATATACTTATTTATCATATCATCTTCATCAACATTTAGTTGGGTTTTTTTATGAGAAGTGTATACAATGTGTGTGTGTGTGTGTGTGTGTGTGTGTGTGTGTGTGTGTGTGTGTGTGTGTGTGTGTGTGTGTTTGTGAAATGTATGTGTGTCTGTGTGACTGTGTCTGTGTCTGTGTGTACTCACGACAGGTAGAATCGGCATCACACACAGTTCCCAGCATGCAATAGCCTCTTCCCTTTCCTTCACATGATTGGTTGAGTTTAAAAGCTGCAAATAAAACATAAACAGGAGATACAGACAGACAGACAGACTGACTGACAGAGAGAGAGATACACACACACAAGCAAGCACGCACGTACAGAGCAAGAGCCAGAGACAGACGAATACACAAACACATACAATCACACACAAACGCACGTGCACACACACACACACACACACACACACACACACACACACACACACACACACACAGAGGTATATATATATATATATATATATATATATATATATATATATATATATATATATATATATTATATGGTTTATAATTGAATATTATTCAATTATAAACCAAGCGTGCTCTTATGTCTTAGATTGAATAAATAGGGGGAGATAAGCATATCTGCAGTGGTAGATAATTCTGCCAAACTAACAGTATGTGCTTGAGTGGGTGAATGGGGAAAAATAAATGCTTCTCAAAATGAGCCTTCAGCAAGCTTATAGTCTCCAAGGAGGAGACAATCTCCAATGGGGAGGAAACTCACTAACATATAACTCCTGTCGATACCGATTTTTCGAAACCTGATTGTTTCTCCTCAGTGACCGCGAAAAGTGGTAACTTCACTCCTCTGCCTTTCGGTTTTAAGAAGAATGCTATCCCAGAAAAAGGCTGGTGTGCAACACCGTGTATGTTTGTTGAGTTTTCAAAAAAAAACCCACCAAAGGTGCCCCTAAGAAGCAAAAAAAAAATAATAAAAGTTCAAAAAAGCTACATTTTCTTGGGGAAAAGTAAAAAAAAATAAAAAAAAAAAAAAAAAAAAAAAAAACACCTCTTAAGACCACAAGTGTTTGGGCCAATTTCTTGGGAATGAATCGCGGGACTAAATTAAAATTAACTAATAAATTCCAAGGAAAGTACCGAGCACCATTCCAGCAACAGAGCAGCTTGGGTTGCAATGACGCAGAAAATATTCAATATATAAAAGAAGCTTGCCCCTACTTTAGATTGAATAAATAGGGGGAGATAAAGTATTATATCTGCAGTGGTAGAAATTCTGCCAAATTTAAACGTATGCTTGAGGGGTGAATGGGGGAAAATAAAATAGATGCTTCCAAAACTTATAATATATATAAATTATATTATATAAATAATATAAAGGGGGAAGAGAGAAGAGAGAGAGAGAGTAGAGGAGAGAAGAGAGGGGGACGAGAGGAGAGAGAGAGAGGGGAAGAGAGAGAGAGAGAGAGAGTCGATTGCAAAAAAGGAGTACACAAATGGCTGATTTTAAGTGTGATTGGGCCCCAGTGGGATAACTTTTCCCTAATTGCATTATCCCAAACACAAAAAAGCAAAGAAGGAAAGAAATGCAAACACACAAAACACACACACACACACACCCCACACACACACACACCCCACACACACACACACACACAAACAGCATTATGGGAGGCTGCTCCTGTTGGCTTAATTTTCACAATCTGTATGAGTGATCTCTTCCAAATGGTTCGTTGCTTTTGAAGTGACTGTGAGAATGTGGCTCAGTATAGTATCGAGCAAAATAGATTAATTTTACAATGAGTTTCTGATGGATTAAAAGGCCAGGAAAGATCGCCCAGCTGCTGCAGATATCTTTTCTGCTGTTTACAAGTTTTTGAAGCGATTAAAAAGGAGACAGGATTGCTTGAAGCAAGCAAACACGTGGCAGGTCAAAAATTGTTTCGTCTTTTGAAAAGGAGAGAAGAAACCATGGAAGGCGCTGTGCATCAAATTCAATGAAGAACACCATGTGTAGGTGTCTGCTAGGACTGTGTTAAAAATAATATTTAAAAATATAATAATAATAATAATAATAATAATAATGAACATTTTTATGTGCACACTTCTCTGTCGAACAGAGCACGCGGCCCATTACAACTCCATAAAATATATATTATATATATATATATATATATATATATATATATATATAATTATATATATATATATATATATATTTTATATCTGTCAATGATGTTAAAAGGAAGGTTTAAAACTCGAGGTTTTTTTTTAAAACTCTACAAATTTGTTTTGAGCTTGCTTGCGCTGTCATCAGGATGTTTTTGGTTTGCCACCCCCGATGGTTATTAGGGGTGTTGGTTCCCGTTTGCGGTTGTTTGCACGTGCGGGTTGGCTGCACGTGTTTTTTGGGGGCCTTTAGGTTTTTGTTTTGGGGGGTGTTCACTAACAACGATTTCCATTTATGCCTGCAGTTGTTTCTATTTCTGTTTTGGGTGTTTAAAGTTGCTAAGTGTGGGTTTGCATGTATTAACCCTTTTTCAGTTTAAAAATAGGTTGCACCTTTTGAAACATTGCTGTATGGTGATGCTCTTTTTATGATTTTCCAGGATAATTGTAGCTTGTTTTTGCATTTTTAAGTTTCCAGATATATTTGCTCATTTCTGTTTGGTTTTTAATTTTTCTTTATTGAATGACTGTTGGGGGTTTTGGCATATCTGGTTTTGAAGTGGTTTTCAGTGATCCCATGTATGTTTCTTTTCATTTTCTGATGTTACAGTAGCCTGGTATACAATGTTTTTGTGGAGACATTTATTGTTTAGTGGGCACTGCTCTTTTCTCGTGCAATTGCAAGATTCCTTTCTTCCCCCTTCTTTGCTGTGTTGATTTTCATTTTGTTGGATGCGTCAATCGGGTTTTTTGAGGTTGAGCATACATGAGTTACGATATTTTTGACAGTGTTTTTGTTAAATATTTTGGACAGTTTGTGCTCTTTTGGAAATGAAGTTGCTAGGATTTTGAAAAATTCTTCCTATGTTTGTTTTGAGTTTCCCGTCGTATGGGGGGTTATACCATGTGATTTTTCTTTTCCTATTTTTCTTGCTTTTATTTGTGTTGTTGTCCGGGTTGTATTGTAGTTTGTAATTGTATCCACTTGTTTGTAGTGCCTCCTGGTATTCCACTGCTGCATTGTTGACACTCTCTCATTGCATGACAGGTTTGATAGTCTCTTGTTTAACCAGATTTTGCAAACCACAAACAGTCTTTTCAATAAAGAAAAATATAAAAACCAAACAGAACTGAGCAAATATATCTGGAAACTTAAAGATGCAAAAACAAGCTACAATATATCCTGGAAAATCATAAAAAGAGCATCACCATACAGCAATGTTTCAAAAAGGTGCAACCTATGTTTAACTGAAAAATGGTTAATACTATGCAAACCACACTTAGCAACTTAAACACCAAAACAGAAATAGTAAACAACTGCAGCATAAATGGAAATCGTTTTAGGAACACACCCAAAAAAAAACCTAAAGGCCCCCAAAAAACACGTGCAGCCAACCCGCACGTGCAAACAACCGCAAACGGGAACCCACACGCTAATAACATCGGCGTGGGCAAACCAAAAACATCCTGATACAGCGCAGCCCAAACTCGAAACAAATTTGTAGATTTTAACCTCGAGTTTTAACCTTCCTTTTTAACATCATTTACAAATGTTGCTCCCCAAGGGGTCGAGCACTTTTAAAATCATTTTAGGCTCTTTGGTTATATTCATCTATATATATTATATATATTATATAATATATAATATAATATATATATATATATATATATATATATATATATATATATATATATTGTTAAAATAAGGTACTAAAAAGAGAAATCGACAAATTTGTTTCAGCGGCGTTGCGCTGTCATCAGGATGGGTTTTTGTTTGCCCACCGCCGATGTTATATAGCGTGTGGGCTCACGTTTGCGGTTGTTGCACGTGCGGGTTGGCTGCACGTTTTTTTGGGGCTTTCAGGTTTTTTGTTTTGGATGTGTTACATAACAACGATTTCCATTTATGCCTGCAGTTGTTTACTATTTCTGTTTTGGTGTTTAAAGTTGCTAAGTGTGGTTTGCGTAGTATTAACCAAATTTTTTCAGTTAGACATAGGTTGCACCTTTTGAAACATTTCTGTATGGTGAGCTCTTTTTATGATTTTCCAGGATATATTGTAGCTTTTTTTTGCGTCTTTAAGTTTCCAGATATATTTGCTCAATTCTGTTTGGTTTTTATATTTTTCTTTTTTAAATGACTGTTTGTGGTTTGCATATCTGGTTTTGAAGTGGTTTTCAGTGATCCCTTTTGTATGTTTCTTTTCATTTTCTGATGTCACAGTAGCCTGGTATACAATGTTGGTTTTGGAGACATTTTTTGTCTGTGGGGCACTGCTCTTTTCTGGTGCAATGCAAGATTTCCCTTTTTTCACCCTTCTTTGCTGTGTTGATTTTCATTTTGTTGGATGCGTCAAATTTGGTTTTTAAGGTTGGGCATACATGAGTACGATAGTTTGACAGTGTTTTTGTTAAATATTTTGGGCAGTTTGTGTTTTTTGGAAATGAAGTTGTAAAAATTTTGAAAAATTCTTTCCTATGTTTTTTTTTGAGTTTCCCCTCGTATGGGGGGTTATACCATATGATTTTCTTTTCCTATTTTTCTTGCTTTTGTTTGTGTTGTTGTCTGGGTTTTATTGTAATTTGTAATTGTATCCACTTGTTTGTAGTGCCTCCCGGTATTCTGCTGCTGCATTGTTGAACACTCTCTCATTGCATGACAAGTTTGATAGCCTCTTGTTTATGCCATGGGGTATGGTCTTTAATACAGATGGTGGGTGGTTACTTTTGGTGTTTACATAAAGAGGTGTATCGTTGGGTTTCTTGTATGGTTTATATATGTGATTGTTGAGATCCAATGTTATGTCTAAGTAGTTCACTACCTTTTTGTTTGCTTCAATGGTAATCTTTAAGTTGTGGTTTTGGAAGATTTTGCATAGTTCTTTCTTCTTGTTTTCGATGGTTCTTGGGTTGTTGGTCAGTGCAGCAAGGCCATCGTCTCTGTATAGTCCGACTTGTTTTCCGAGTTTTTTCTTGATGTTGGACAGCATGAATAGTCCGACCAGTTCACATGTTTCTGCACCATCATATGATCCCATGGTTACGTCGAATGTTGAATTTCTGTTGGTTTTCCTGATCCAGGTTTCATTTTTGCTGTGTAGTAATGTTTTCTTGGTGTGGAGAATGATTTCCGTTTCTGACCCTGTTATGTCTGTGTGGTTACTGGCAAACTTCAGGGCTTTGGTAAGTAGTTCCTCATCTATAGATGGGTAAAAGTCAACTATGTCAAATGTGATGAATACTGTATTACTTTGTTTATTGAGTTTTTTGAACCATTGGATAACTTCGTATGTGTTCTTCCAGAGGTTGTATTCAGAGTTTGATTTTACGTTCTTATTATTTTTTCCAGAATTTTCTTGCTTATTTTGCCCAATTCAGATTTGGATGGGTTTATTAGTCTACATGTTGGATTGTTATGAAAATTAGGCTTGTGGTCTTTGAGTGTTATGAAAGCTTCTTTTGTTGCTGTCGCTTCTATCCTGTCACTTAGGTCTATGCGCTCTGCAAGTTCTTTTTCTTTAGTGCGGATACTGTCATGTATATTTTTGTCGGCTTTTTTGTAGTTTTTCTGGATGTTTTTGTCAAGGAGTTGAGAGTATTAGAGAACGAGGAAACACCGATTCTGACTCACTTGCTTCACCACCGAGTTTTTGGGCGAAAGTGGCCTAAAAGCTGCCTTTTCCTGTGGCGGAAGAGAGAGAGAGAGAATCACCGGCAGACAGACAGACAGACAGAGAAGAGAGAGACAGAGAGAGACAGACAGACAGACAGAGAGGCGGGCAGACAGACACACCACACACACACACACACACACACACACACACACACACAGACTATCTACAAACAAACATACTGTGTAGGGTTATCCGTTTTCAATACTAATTTACTAAACTTTTCAGATTTCAGTTTTTGCTTAATCCTATGTTTTTCCTGATCATTTTCAATAACATCATTTTCACGCAAACATTCATTAAAAATGCATCTCTGTCTTTCATGTGAAATAAAACTACAGTCTTTAACTGTTCTCTAAAGTCTTTCAAAACCGAGTTATATTTTTGACACAAAATCCACACACTTATCCCAGCATGCCTTCCACTGAAAGCTAGTTTCGACAAAGTGTTTCTCTTTTTAACTATGTCTCTTTCTGCTGAACAGTCATCTATAATAAATAGTGTTTGCGTTCCTTCAAACAATATAAAAAAGCGTTCTAGACACTCACTTAGTTTATTGCTAGGATCAACTAAATATATGTCATCATCTGTCCATATAAACCTTCTATTATGATATGCTTTGTTCCATTTAAGTGTTGGACAGAAAACCACAATATGATTAAAATTATAACGATAAACTGTTTGTAACAGGTCGAGGATAAATATTGTTTTTCCACAACCAGTCTGCCCACAAATCAATGAGCAATGAGGAGTTTTTGTCATAAAGTTTAACTGCTCCATAGTTTTATAACAGAACTTAATCTAATCCGGTTATTGTTTTTATCATACCCTCTGTTAAAACTTGTTCAGTATAATAAAATCCTATAAGGCCTAAGTGTGTAAGATTAATCCAATTCAGTGCTGTAAGATTGTTTCTATTTAGACTAATATTGATTTTGTTGCTTGTTGTTATGACCTTAATATCCTCACCATTGTGAAGAATGACAACAGTAACTTTAAGACTGTCAACGTCCAAGTTTTGCCAGCTAATTAGAATTCCTTTAAAAAGGACGTCACTAACGCCCACAACCCCATCCCTCTCCTTATCTTTTAAGACAGAAATTTCAAATATTATTGTGAACGTGTCCCCTAATTTCATTTGCGGCATGAACTGTAATTTTGTAGAAGCATCTTTTAAAACCGCTTCTCTTCTGTGGAGGATGTACTGTTTTTTCCCATGCGGCTTTATTTCAATCTCTTTCCGACTATTGTCATCTGGCATAAGACTTAGATGTAAAGGGCCAGAGTTGAATGCTTTTCTGAAACTTTTTTGACGGCCAAAAAATGTAAATGGGCTTATGAATTCAAATTTTATGTCCCATTCTAAATATGGTTCTAAGTGCCATTTGAGGTCAGGTTTTCGAACTATTTTATATTCATACTGGCCAACATTATTTGCCTCTAGATTGCGCAGTTGTTCTAGTTTAGGAAACTTTTTGTTGTCGCCAACCTCTTTGCGTTTATAATCACCATCTTTAGTGTACTCAAAACCATACAAAGCACCTATCTCACCATTCTGTTCAAAGTCCGCAACGTCTGCAAGGTCTTTTAATTCTAAAGTTATACACCTCACAGGCGCTAATGTAACTCCTGGTTCTTCTGGCCCACGCGACATTATTTTTTAGTAACGTATTATTTTATTTCCAAAACAATGTGCAGGTTATCACATTTCACGACTTTCCCTGTTTTGTCTTTGATTTTTATAATAAATGATCCGACCCTCCCACAAACTAATCTTTTAAACTGTAAATTAGGAAAATTGAAAATTTCTAATCGAAAATATCGCTTTTCTCCCCTGACGGAAAGACCCTTTTAAAACAGTGAGGGCCTTCCATCATAAAATTTTTTTCATCAGTGCTTGTTCTCCAAATGAACTAGAGAAAGAATTAAGCAAGATCGAGCGGTTTCTCCCTCAAAAGTATTTTTTGTCGGCACAACTCTAAACTATGATGTCATCTGCAAACCAAATTTTACTGCCTACTAAAAAGGTAATGTCTACTTCTTCTTCATTTTGGGAATGAAAAACATTTTTTTTTTTTAATTGCATTGTTTAATTTTTGAGAGTAATGTCGAAATTACTCTTTCTTCTTTTAGCAACAAAACCCGTAAAAAACCATCAGGATGGTTAACCGAAAACTATTTCCCCCTTTTTTTATTAACTTTAGAAGCATTATTTTTTTGATCAGTTAAAAACCATACGACTTTGTAGAATATTTCAGAAGTGCAACCATTTTGGCTCCGCACGTTACAATAGCATGTTCAAAAAACAAAGGGACTGCCTTATTGTTATTGTTACAAACTTTTTAAAACAAATTAAAAATGATGCATTCAAATTCTGATGCAAAATTTTCTTTTGGGGCCACACTACAATTTTAAAAAATATAGCAACTGATACTCTTGACTTTGCGGCCCCAAACTGCCCTTTTTCATAAAAATAGTACTCCATTGAAGAACACTTTAAACCCCCCAGAAAAAAGACCACACCCAAAAACGTGGTTTTGTCATCCATCAGTTTTTATCAAACCATTAAATTTGCTGTGGCGCATCAACTGGGGTGGAGTGGGGTAGCTGATCATTAAAAACACCATGATCCTTTGGGAGGGCATGTACAATTTCATTTCTATTTCACCCTTTAACGTATTTTGACGAACTGCAACGCCCATTTCCAATGACAAAACCTTTAACCCTCACAACATAATAGACATAAAACTTTTAAAAAGGGCTGTAACGAATTCAATTTAACACAAACAGGCTTTAGACAAAAGTTGGATCAAACATGGGGCCCAGGGGGACCCTTTATTTTCGGGCACGCACAGAAAATATAACTAGACTGGGTCCCCTTTTAAAATTCTTTCAGGCAAAAGTCGCCTGGTCCCCCAGCAAGACATAAAACAGCATGGCAAATTTTTTTTTAGAACTTCAAGGGCCCAACTAGGGGGGGGAAAAGAAAGAATAAAAGACTCTATTCGCACTTACGTTTGTTTTTTGCTAGGCTCGCAAGCACAGGCAAGATCGAGCAAACTATCCTTCTACTGGGTTTGACGCACAAAAACAAAACTTAGCAAATTTAAAGGGCGCCATTAATTCTACAGTTTGATTTACCTTCAAGTATTCAAAGGTACCAACATGTTTTACAATACGCAAGATCGAAAGTAGACTTGCTGTTGGCACTGGTTTATACATGCTGCCTTCTGACCTCAGACTCCAGATAGGTACAATAATAAACTATAATAATGAAATTCTTATAGCAGGCAATGAACAGAAGGTTGGAAAAACGACATAAATTCTGAGCCAGTAATATTACAACCAATAAAAGAACACCCAAGATTAAGTCATCTAATCCCGAAGTCCAAACCCCCAAAGTCATTGAAGACTCAGCAAAGCTTGCGGACTCTGTTCGCGATGACCATGAATATGAAAAAGACAGCGCTTGTTCTTGATTAACTGGCATAGGATTACTTGGTCTTTATCTTACTAAATATTAACCCAACTATTAAGAGAACTAATGTCCATAAGTGCTCGGCCATAAAGCCAACTACTTGCTTGCAGTAGACAAAAGCCAGCTAACAACACCTCCTAATATACCCGGTAAAGAGTCTATAGCTTTACTGGCTAATTTTTTTAATAAATTCGCAAGATGATCAAGCTGTTTTTTTACCCATGATTTATCAGGTGGAGGCGATGGCGACGGAGGCACTGAACTTTGCTCTCCACCACCGCCTGTAATAGCCATCACCAGTGTACTTATTGCAAATCCTAAGGCTGTTATAACGCTTGCCAATGTGACTCCCTGCTCTCTAAACAATGTTCTTATTCGTTCTGCTAGCGTTGTGTCTTCATATAAAATTTTTTGGATAGTTTCTCTTATTCTATTCACTTGTGTTCGTAATTGGTCCCGGTTAGTAGTCGTCACTTCTAGTCTTGCTGATCTTTCTTGTTCAAGATTTTTTAGTCTTTGTCTTATTCTTTCTTTAATATCAGGCCCTAAGTTGGCGTCGTCAGCCTCAACGAGTTTTTCTTTTTCTCTTTTTATATGCTCATCTAGTTCACCTAGTTTTGCTAAATTGTTTGTTAATTCGCCTCTGATGCTTCTTAAAGCACGATCAAGGGCCGCTATTTCCCGCATGGGTAGCGGCGAGTCGTGTATAGTCTTTAACGCTGTTTCTTCTGAAAAACTGGTTTCTGCTTCTATTGTATTTATTAATTCGCCTGCTGATTGATTTAATTCTTTAAGTTCCATGTTTTGCATTTGGTTATCTGTTGGGAGTTCTTGCAGTGTGTTTTGAAGTTTAGAAACTGCCTCCGCCCTTAATTTTGACCTAACAAGGCCAAGGCGATTTTGATCTTTCACACTGAGTCTATTTCTAATTGAACCCACGGCTAAAAACTTTGATGGGTCTTTTTTAGTTGTAAGCTGAACAAGTTGTCCTTGGTCGCTCCTCACAAACAAATGATCATCTTTTAATTCAAAATCATTTGGGTCTATAAATTCGGGAGGTTCTTGACCTAAACTTTGGTACAATGATTTAACCTTACTTTCTGTTAATTCATGCCGCATTGAGAGCATTGAGCGATGCTGTGTCAAAGGGATCATTTCACTCATGTCGTCTCCACGATCAAAAACATCATAATCTTCTTCAGCTTCAATTCTTGCCATGTTTTTAAATAATTAACTTTTTATTTTGTTTATAAAAAAATGGCACTAGCACATGGCTCGATTCTTGACCCGTATAGAAGACTGAAAGAACCGGTGGCGTGAAGGGAAATAAGCGGAATATTACTGTTCCAAATAATCCATCTACTATTGATGCGGATCAAATTCTTACTGTCAAATTTCCAGACCTAGGAGCAGATGACGTGATTGTGCCAGGCTCTGCGCGTCTTACTTTCAAAATAGCGCTCGCTTCAACAACAGACCCAACAGGACAGTTGTACAGAATCTGGGGCGGGCAATCGTTAAGAAAATTTCTATAAAACTTGAGGGGCAAGAAATATTTTCTTTACACAATGCAGACATATTTTTAACCTATTCTGATCTATGGCTAACCGGGAATGAAAGGGCTGATCTTGCGTTTCAAGGAATCGAAAATGAAGAAGCACTAAAACATAGAATAGGCGCCGCAGATACTAAAGACGGTAAAAAGTATGCAGCTGTAAATTTTGCGTATGGAAATCGCTTTTCCATCCCTTAGATTTTGAGTTGATAAAAGCGCATGCACCGTACTTTCAAGGAGCATTAAAAGACAGATTGTCATATGAACTAACTTTTAACGAATACAAACGTGTTATCAAATCATCAGACACCGAAGCAAAGTACAGCATTTCTGACATCTCGTTAGAGTTTGACGTTGTTAGCAACCCTGATTTAGCAGAGCTGATTAAGGGCCAATATAAGTCAAGATTAGCAATATATTACGAAAGAGTGATTCATCATACAACGCATCCCAGAAGCAGGGCAGACACTATATGGAATTTTAGTTTTAGCGTCTTATCAATATCGCTTAAAGGTATTTTATTGCTGTGTGAAGATGAAGAACCGTTCAAAAGAGCAAGCGAAAAGTTTTTTAATCCTAAAATAACGAAAGTGCAATGTTCAATTGACGGTAGTCCTAACCAAATCTACGCTAGCGGGCTTAGACCTTATCATCATTTTGGCGAAATAAGAAAATTGTTTGGGGGTGGGAGGGGTAGAAATCCAACAGCAGACCTAGTGTCTAAAGATTTACATCTTCACAATGTTAGGCTTGATGATTATTTAACAACAAAATACGGTTTATGGATTGACCTAAGGTCAACGGAGGATAATGAGTTGTATGGAAGCGGGAGAGGAGTGAGAGACGTAATAAACATTCAAATTGATAAAGAAGAAAAGCCGATAAACCGCTTAATGTACATTTGTTTTTATTATATGATGCGCAGCTGAATATTGAAAATAACAGATTAGAAGAGGTATTATACTAAATTATTTTTCATTTTATAAAAGCATGTCTGTTAAGGTTTATCCAAATGTGCCTACAGCACGGAGATGCCAAGAGAAGAGATAGCAGGCAATTCTGCTGTTATAGAAACCCCTGAAGTAAAAACTTCAGATTAACCAACATTACGCAAATGCAACAAAAACTAGAGCAGGACCTTTCAAAATACAGCAAAACCAAACGAAGGTATTCTGCTGCCTTTAATGCTGTTACATATGTCAATACTGGAGCATCGACTATAAGCGCCCTATCAGCAGGAACGAGTGTTGGTCTCTTAGCAACTGGCATAGGCCAGCACCCGCAGCTTTACCTCTAGGAGGTTTGTCTTTAGCTCTCGGCCTGTGTTCATTAGCTGTAGGTGCTGCTAGCAAAAAATTAAAAACTAAACTCCAAAAGCACACAGCTATGGTTCAACTAATAACAGCTAAACTTAGCTCGTTCAAACTGACAATAAATAAGCACTAGCTGACTCAACATCACGGATGAAGAATTTAATCGTTTACAGGCCGATTTTGATGACTACAAAAGACAAAGTTTGATCTTCAAAGAAAGGCGAGGACAAGTTTTTTCTCAACAGCCAGACCCCGAGCAGATAAAAAAGGAATGCTTAAAAAAAGTAACGAAACATTAAACTCTGTTCTAAACATCCACACTAACAACCCCAAAAGGTGTTTATACTTTAGTTTATGAGTCCAAGCGCAAAAAGACCGTCGATATTGGTTCTGATTAAGTATTTTTTTTAATTTAAATAAATATTTTGAGTTAGAAAAGAAGCTCAACATGGCTAAGATATATGAAGGGCAAGACGAATTTTTTGAAGGAATGCTTGAGAGAGAGCGTTTATCAAGAGCGCTGAATGATATTGATTTAGAAGTCATTGATCCAACAAACGTACAGGCAAGTGTTGTTCATGCATTCTCCAAGTTCCAGGCAAACTAACAATAGACCCGCCAGTTAAAGTAATGTTAGCTGTTTTAATCGACTATGTAACAATAAATGAAGAAAATCTAGAAGTCTGGGTCTCAACTAAACAGCAGACTATTCTTTCTCATAATGACTTAACACCGGTTGGGCAGACGAACTGCTTACACAGTTTGATGTGGCCGCTGAAGAAGCCAAAATGAGAGGCTCTGGTTGGTCAGAGGGCGAAGTTTTAGAGATCAGATTAAAACAGGCTAAGTATGCACCGATTGTAGGCAAGTCTTACATTCACTACCTCCAGCATTAGTTGCAAAAGAGCAGTTTTAAACATAAAGAATACAGACAACAAATGTTTCATGTGGTGTGTTCTCGCAAGGCTGCATTACGTCCGCAAAAAACGCAGAGAGAGTGTCTAACTATTGGGATTACATCAATGATCTTAACTTTAGTGGATATCCTTTCCCGTTAGTGTAGACCAAATTGATCATTTGAAGAACAAAACAACCCAATAACTGTCAATGTCTACACATGGGATGACGAAACAAATCTACAGCCGATTAAAGTGTCCAAGAACAGTCCAACGATTGGCGAGCCAGACAAAAATCATGTTGACTTACTACTAATGTTTTCACCAGCGGGCTACCGCATTACACATTGATACGCACAATGAGTAGATTATTGGCCATACTTCAAAAATTGGGCATAAACAAGAATTCTGTAGAAAATGTTTAACAAAATGCCATCTGTTCAAGCCGCGAGCGAACATATAAACATTGTAAAGTCTGTAGACTGTAAGACAGAACTAACTACGCCCCCCGCCAGGATCTAAAGTTAGTTTTAAGAACTGGAAACGGCTGCAAAATTCTCCATATGTTGTTTTACGCAGACTTTGAATCACTCATTGTTCCTTATGAAGGGCCAGCGCCACAAAAACTTCGGAAACGGTCTTAATGAGTAATCATCAAATTTGTTCATTTGCTTTCATCGTTGTCAGGTCGGATGGCGTTCATTCAAAGCCAGATTATATAGAGGGCCTAATGCTACAAAATACTTCTTAGAACGCATGCAGCAAGTGCGCAATGACTGTTCTAATAATCTAAACTTATCTGAAATCATAATGACACCTGAAGACCAACAACAGTATGACTCAGCCACACATTGTTGGATTTGTGGTTTAGAACTCAGTGAAGAAGCAACAAATCCAAAAGTAAGAGACCATGATCACATTAGTGAAAGTTCAGAGGAGCGGCGCATAACAAATGCAATCTTCAACTAAAGTTTGAACCAAAGACATGGAAGCTGCCTGTATTCTTTCATAACTGCGAGGTTATGACTCTCACCTTATAATGAAAGCAGTAGACGACGCCTTTAGGGTGTCATGCATTGCACAGTCATCAGAAAAGTACATGTGTTTCACTTTAAATAACATGTCTTTCTACGACTCTATGCAGCACATGATGGGTTCATTAGAGTCACTGGCATGTCCTTAAAGTCCTGCCCAATAACGGAAGAATATTTTGACTCAACTCTTGTTAGAAAGGGCGTTTACCCTTATGAGTACATGAACAGTTGGGAAAGGTTTGACGAAGATACACTTCCACCTAAAGGCGCGTTCTTTTCTAGTCTTAGAGGAAAGGACATCAGCGACTCCGATTACCAGCATGCCCAAGATGCGTGGCAAAAGTTAGAGTGTAAAACGATGGAGACTATCATGACTCATACTTGATGGCTGATGTATGTTTGTTGCGGATATTTTTGAAAATTACAGAAAGACCTGCATGAAACATTATAGCCTGGATCCCGCGCATTACATTTCTGCGCCGGGATGAGTTGGACGCTTTCTTAAAGTTTACTGGAGTACAGATTGATTTATTGTCAGATTTACCAATGATTCAGATGATTGAAAACGGATTGCGTGGAGGAATTAGTATGGCGTCGCATCATTACTGTAAAGCAAAAACAAATACTTGGATCATTATGATCCAAGTAAAAGGTCTAACTATCTCATGTATTTAGATGCAAACAATCTGTATGGATGGGCAATGGCGCAATCACTTCCATTACGTAACTTTAAAATGTACACAGGCGGCGATCCAAAAATATTCAAAAGGCATTAAAGTGGTTGAGCAGTTAGCGCCTGATCAACAGCGCGGTTTCATTCTAGAAGTTGACTTAGAATATCCTCATGAACTCCATGACCTGCATAATGACTATCCATTAGCAGCAGAAAGTCTAAAGATGATCCAAGAGAGCCGCCTAAACTTGTGCCTAATCTTCGAGGCAAAAAAATTATGTCTGTCATTACAGACTTCTACAATTTTATTTAAGACATGGGTTGAAGTTGACAGCAGTTCATCGTATAATAGCTTTTGATCAAGAACAGTTCATGAAACCATACATCATGAAGAACACTGATCTCAGAACTAAATCCACAGATGCTTCAGAAAAGACTTTTTCAAGCTGATGAACAACAGCTGTTTTGGAAAGACTATGGAGAATCCGCACAAGCGTAAGATGTCAGATTGGTTACTAGAGAGAACGAAGCAATTAAGCTAACTTCAAAACCTAATTATCAAGACTTTAGAAGATTTCATGATCAGCTTTTTGGCATAATGATGAAAAAAAAGAAAGTCAAATTAGACAAACCTGTATTTATTGGTTTACTGTTTTAGAATTATCAAAGCTTTTGATGTTAGAATTTCTTTATGACTACTTTAAGCCCTCGTATCCTGAGTCCAGAGTACTTTACACAGATACAGATAGTTTGTTATAGATATCCCTACTGAAGACTCTAAAAGACATGGAATAGAAGTGGCTAAAGGGCATGCAGGATGGTATGACACGTCCGATTATCCTAAAGATTCGCCTTTGCATTCAATTACTAATAAGAAGGTTTTAGGAAAATGAAGGATGAATTATCCGGAAAGGTGATCAAGGAGTTTGTTGGTTTAAGGTCAAAAATGTACAGTATTTCGAGCCAGGAGAAAATCATTAAGAAGCAAAGGAATATCTCGCAGCGTTGTGCAGTCAAACATATCACATGACAACTACAAAGAAGCATTGTTTGGCATAAGACTTTTCAACATGACAACGTAAAAACTGCGATCTAATCTACATGAGATCAACACAACAGTTGTAACAAAGAAGTCGTTAGATAGAACAAACACAAAACGAGTATTTGTTAATCCAGAGTTTTCATATGCAATCGGGCACTGGAGGACCGCATAAACAAGGGGTTTATATTTTTCATCAACTTTTATTATAAGATCAATCATAGCTTCATCCAATTCATTTAAATCTTTTCTCATGTTTGCTTGATGCGTTCGAATTTTTTTTATATTTCAAGATATTCTTTTTCCCAATTTGGGGGTTGAGTTGTAGGCGATCTGGATGATTTAGCATGCATTGATTAATCCTCGAAAATGTTTCCTTAATAGCATTACACGCATGAAATGATTCCCGTATCATTTTCAAGGTCTCTTCCTTTACCATTCTTGTTTCGTTCTGCACTTCCTTCTGAGCTTCCATTTTAAACTCAAATATATTTACGTAAATTAATTAAAGCGGAACTGTGCCCGGTGGGATTATTTGCAGTTCTTCTTTCACAAAAGATCTTTGAGGGCTGGCTGTTTTGTTGTGTCAGTTTCTCGTAAATAATACACGGGCGGATTCATCTTTACAATTCTTTTTATTTCATATGGATCAACACTCCAAACCGATCTGTTGCCCTGATGCGAGTGTCCCCTTCTGCTTCCCCCGGTAAATAAAGGTACCTTACTTTCAATCCAAAGGTAATAGTTTGCCGGATGAAGACTCTCCTTCAACAACATTTATTGTTTTTCTTTGATTGCTTGTACTGGCTTTAGCCCTTTAAATTCTTCATTATTCATTGCGCGCAAAACTGAGGGCAGTCTTCTAACCCATTCTGTGTTTGCGAGAGTTGTCAATAAGCTCTCTGTGATACTGGTAGGAGAAAAGTCTTTCGGCTAACTGTTTGTTAAAGTTTTCAACTAAGCCTGTGATCTGTGAACTCCTGGAATGCCTCTTTTGATGGTAACTCTATGTTTCAACAATAATTGATTCGCTTGGCCTTTAAACTCTTTTCCATCATCGACTTGAATCATGCGAGGGAAAGTTAAGGGGCCTCGTTGGTATATCAGTTGTATAGCGACAGCAACAGCAGAAGCACTCTTTTTGTTATGGTTCTGCATCTTTGTACCTTGAAGCTATGTCAATGACTGTGAGTGCGTACTTAAATCTTTTTCGTCTAATCCTATCAGAGGGTAAATATAGAAGATCCATTTGATGGGTGTCGTTTGGAGTTGTGTTCACAAAGTGCGGTCTCTGTATTCGTCTAGGGGCAGGTAAATAAATTTGCCAAATTGCTTGTTTAGATAACCATTCTTTTGCTGTTTTGTTCACTGACCCCTGCCGCTTGGCTTAGCTTTTGTATTGCTGTGATACCTTCCAATATCCTTTGGGCGAATAATAGATTTTGTTCATTTTTTACTCAGCCAATATTATGCGCAACAAAATACACAACGGTCATACCAACGACAATAAACGCGATTTTCTTGCATCTTTTGTTTTTCTGATGGTTGATAAAAGTCACTGAATTTTGGTGGGGCAATGTCTGGACCGGTTTGCCTGTTACTAGATAATATTCTTTTATTGCTTGGTCAACATTTTTAAATGTGTAAGCTGCATGCCCCTGTTCTTTCAATGTGTCATTAATAAAATCTAACTGCTCAAGTCTCTGCTTTTCATAGGCGTCTTGTGCAGCTGCTAGTTGCTCCATAGCTTTGTTATGTCTTTTTCTCTCGCCGTCATCCCGTAGTTTACTAAATGCGAAATTACTTCCGCTAAAAGCAAGCGCATTCACCACAGCGCCGCCTATCATTATTGCGAGTGAAGCCATTTTTTTATAAATGTATTTTTTTTCTTACATATTTATATTGTCCGGAATTATTCCTTGCTTAACTAGAAAATCTTTCGTAGCAACCGAAGCTGCAATGATAGCAATTAGCTTTGCTGAATCCTCAAAGTCTAGTTTGCCAAGATCTGCTGGCTTTATTTTTAACAAGCTTTTACCAAGCATTGAGTATCCTACACTTAGCCCTCCAATAACAGCAGAATGGTATACAAGGTTAGCAACAGTTTTTTCAGTGCTCATTTTTATAAAATAAAATAATTATAATTTAATAAAAAACATGAACAGCGATGATCTACTACAGCTACAAGGCGGCCTAAACCTTCCGAACTTATGAATGACCAAGTTGATGATCAAGCTATTATGCCCAAAAAGGAGAGGCTGTATTCTTTGGCAGCATGTGGGAAAACAAAACAGTTCCTCGGAACTGAATTCAGCATAGAACAGATTCAACAGATGTCGCCACAAGACATTTTAAAGTATCATAACAGGTATGAAGCGCAGCTGGGGTCGAGAATGGTAAAAAGTGTGGGGCAAACGGCTCTTAGTTTGTACACTAAACTAGTCAGTAGATTTGCTCCCATTGATTCTGAACAAGATCTTACGTATGATTTAACGCAAGATCCAGTTTTAACAAAGACATTAGAGTCTCTAGGGTGTGATTTATACTACAGATTTGGAACATTGTTATCGCCATTAATCATGGGATTAATAACTTTTAATCATATAGATTTTATTTCCCTTCAAAATGAACGATCTGGAAAATCAGCAGAATCAGAAAACACTGAATCAGGTGGAGAAAGTAACCAAGCCAGAAAATCAGCAGAAAACACTGAACCAGGTGGGGACCATTAAAAATCCTGGGCGTGTTGAAGCAGGAAAAAAATTAGCAGAGTGGAACAGACAAAAAAAATTAATGTTACAGAATATGACTCATCATGAAAACATAACACCGCCAACGCCAGAACAAGTTAATTCAATGCCGGCTATAAAAACTCCATATGATTCAAGGGCCCCAAAGTCTTCATGGAATATTGAACTTAAAACTGTTGCCATTTTTGGCGCCATTGCTGCTGTTGGGGGCAGTTATTATGGCTATAAAATATATACACAATGGCAACAGAAACGAAAGCTATCAAAAAAATCTGAGCCACTAAATGCAGAAAAAGACACCAGCACGCCAAAACCGCCAATAAGAAAGCGTCATTTTGATCCATTTATAATGGAATAATATTTTAAGAACTTAATTTTAAATTTTTTAATAAAAATAGATCATGGCGTATTATAAAATGATGGTGTCAATAAATAAAGACATGGAGTCTATAAAAGGCATTTCCATAGACCAGAATTGTAATCAATGCGGTTGCTTCGGATGTAAGACCTTCCTTAAGATCTATGCAGAAAACGCTGAGCAAGACATCCTCAACGATGACGCGTTTTTTGAGGCGTGTGTGGTACTATATTAGACATCTGCTATTTAAGATAAAAACATAGCTTGTATTTTTTTGATAATTATAAGATAACTTAATAAGAACTTAGTTGTACTTAAAGGATGACTTAATCAAGAACTTATCAAGAACTTGATCAAAAACTTATTAAGAACTTAATTAAGAACTTGATCAAGAACTTATTAAAAACTTGGCGCAACTTAATTAAAAACTTAGAAGTAACTTAAGTAAGAACTTGGGGATAACTTGAGAATGACTTAAGGACAACTTAGAAGTAACTCAAGTAAGAACTTGGGAATAACTTAAGTTAAAAACTTAGAAGGAACTTGAGTGTGTGCATGCGTGGGTGGGGGGTGGGGTGGGGGGTGTGCATGCGTGGGGCAGGACAAAACAAACAACAAACACAAACAAACAACAAACACACATAATAGACAGTCCGGGGGTGGGGGTGGGGGGACGTGCGTGCGTGGGGTAGGCCAAAACACAACAAACAAAAAGTAGAACTACTAGGGCCACTTCTTGCTTTGTGACTAAACAGGCTGTGTCTCGCGCGCAACCTCAATCAACCCCAAGTGATCACATAGGGTCGTTTGGCCTAGTTTGCCGCTGAGCTTTGCAGGTGCTGCCGCGCTTTGCAGTCAAGCGATCACATAGGGTCGTTTGACCTAGTTTGCCACCAAGCTTTGCAGGTGCTGACGTCATTGGCGGCAAGCGATCACATAGGGTTGTTTGGCCTAGTTTGCTGTGCCCCTCTTTTCTCAACCGGGCTTGCAGCTGGCTGGCAAAGTTACAGCAGTAATTGCTGTAGCCAAGCTTTTATAGCAGCTCTAATCGCCAGTAGTAGTACATCCAGCATTGTATATTTAAAGCATTTATATGAAGATAGTGCTAGCCACACACTACTCCTCTCCATACTGGTAGATGTACTAAGGTCTG
>CM031624.1:55548515-55553515 GCA_018398815.1 Conus ventricosus | reverse complement strand
TTCTCGCGAGACCTTGGATCTTCCAAAATGACAATGCGCCATGCGACACCTCTCGATTCACCACCCACTGGAAACAGCTGAACGGAATTCTGATCATGACCTGGCCCTCACAAAGCCCAGACATCACTATTATTGAAAATGTGTGCAGAACTCCCAAAAGCCGGTTACAAAGGAGAGTGCACGAGGTTGTAAACAGAGACACTCTGATCAGGACTGTGCTTGACATCTGGGACCACCTCAATCCAGGCTACATTCAGGGGCTCTACCACTCTGCTGCCAGCTCGAAATGGGCAGGTTTTGCGGGCAAATGGATGCATCACCAAATACTGAAAGCTCAGTGAGTAAATTGCTTTTTTCTGTGTTCAAAACGCATCAGATCTAACCACTGCTGAACCGAGATCTAGATCTAGCGGACATTTTGTGTACGTATACATATACATACATATATCCGCACGCGCGCGCGCGCGCGCGCGTGTGTGTGTGTGTGTGTGTGTGTGTGTGTGTGTGTGTGTGTGTGTGTGTGAAACAGTTGTAGTATTGGGGGAAAACGAGTGCACGCTATCAATTCCGTTATCACCACAATGATGTGGTAAAGATTCGAAGGGGAGGGGAAAAAAAGAGGAGAGGGATGGGTGGGTGGGGATGGATGAGGGGCGGGGAAGATAAAGAAAATGTGAATGAAATGTCAGGGAAATACAAACACAAAATCCTTTGTTAGCAGCCTGGGGAGACCATTATAACCCATCTTGAAGACAGAAGGCTTCATATCCCCAGTGCCTTTCGTCTGCTGGATGGGACTCGTCAAGGAGGCACGGTTAATTGTGTCTGCGCTCCCTTGGCATCAAATAGAGACATATATATGTGAACCGCATGAGATGTAAGGGTAGATGCTTAAGCCTATGCGTAAGGATCCATTTAACTATGCAATTACCCCACTTGTTTATTATGCAATGGAGGTCAATGGGTGTCAACAGGCAGAGAGGTCAGCTCCACAGTTAACTGACCCAAACAATGTCAGCGCTAAGAATTGGGCAGGGCAGCCTTTACATGGATCTCCTAAGAGATCCAACCCCCCCACTGATTGACCAAGCAATGTTGAACAGTTTGGGTGTGGGGGAAACGTGCGTGTTAACAATTCCTCCATCATTGGGGGAATGGGAAGTGGGTTAATAAAAATGAGAATGAACATGCAGGGAAATATAGATATAAAATTCTTTACCAGCAGCCTGTGGAAACCATCGTAAACCATTTTGAAGACTGTGCCTTTCCTCTGCTTGATGGGACACATTAGAGAGGCACGGCTGATTGTGTCTGTGCTCCCTTGGCATCATATGGAGACATACCGCAGTCTACAATTCCGTGGTGATCTCACCACCAAGCGTTCAAAAACCGAAACCAACAACCACAAAGCCGAAAAGAAAGTTCAGTAAAGAAATAAGTTGCTGAGAAACTAAAATCAAATGTAAGCAGCTAAAAATTGTGCTGGACAGCCTTTACCTGGATCTTCTGAGAGACGCAATCTCCTACTGATTGACTAAGCAACAAGATGTTGAACAATTTAGTAGTGGGTGGTAAACAAGTGCAGGCCAACAATTCTTTAAAAAAAAGGTAAGGGATGGGGGGGGGGGGGGGGGGGGGAGGGATAAAGAGATTGAAAAGTCAGAAAACCATAAATATATAATCCTTCACTAACAGCCAGTAGGGACCATTGTTACCCATCTTAAAGACAAAACTATTTTATTGCCTGCTCCAAGGCCTTACGTTCGTATTAATGACAACTTACCTTCTATATACCCATCCATTCATCTCTCCATGTACATATCTATGTATCAATCAATCAATGAATTAAGACGTCAGTCTCTCTGTCTCTGTCTCTCTCTGTATGTGTGTGTGTGTGTGTGTGTGTGTGTGTGTGTGCGTGCGTGCGTGCGTGCGTGCGTGCGTGCGTGCGTGCGTGCGTGCGTGCGTGTGTGTGTGTACACAAAGTCTGCAATAATGATACGATGCAAACATTGCAACTTTCTTTAAGATACAAATGCTGTCCATGATTACATTGTTGAAAGCAGTGTTGACATACCATATTCACCAAAAACACAATCAACATTTTAAAGGCCTCCACAACAGAACACAGTCATTGTAATTACAGTTAAGATTTGTAAAAGTCACACTGTCTAACCGCCTTTGCCACGAAGACAGCTACCATTGTTAAAAACCACGTTTATGAAACACGTTCATGGTGAACACAATGACCATAGTTCAAAATCATTATAAGAGACTTCAGTCTCCATGAACACAATGATCATTGTTAAAACCCATGCTGACAGATTCACATTATCGTGATCCCAATCTCCATTGTTGGAGGCCCGTTTAACTTACCACCTGAAGCTGACACATTGTGAGCGTTGAAAGCTGTGTTGACAGACCACATTCACCATGACCAGAGTGACCATCGTTGAAAGCTGTGTTGACAGACCACATTCACCATGAACAGAGTGACCATCGTTGAAAGCTGTGTTGACAGACTACATTCACCATGAACAGAGTGACCATCGTTGAAAGCTGTGTTGACAGACCACATTCACCATGAACAGAGTGACCATCGTTGAAAGCTGTGTTGACAGACCACATTGACCATGAACAGAGTGACCATCGTTGAAAGCTGTGTTGACAGACCATATTCACCATGAACAGAGCTACCATCGTTGAAAGCTGTGTTGACAGACCATAGTCATCATGAAAAGAGTGACCATATTTGAAAACTGTGTTGACAGACCACATTCACCATGAACAAAGCTACCATTGTTGAAAGCTGTGTTGACAGACCACATTCACCATGAACAGAGCTACCATTGTTGAAAGCTGTGTTGACAGACCACATTCACCATGAACAAAGCTACTATTGTTGAAAGCTGTGTTGACAGACCACATTCACCATGAACAGAGTGACCATAGTTGAAAGCTGTGTTGACAGACCACATTCACCATGAACAGAGTGACCATCGTTGAAAGCTGTGTTGACAGACCACATTCACCATGAACAGAGTTACCATAGTTGAAAGCTGTGTTGACAGACCATAGTCACCATGAACAGAGCAGCCATCGTTGAAAGCTGTGTTGACAGACCATAGTCACCATGAACAGAGCTACCATTGTTGAAAGTTATGTTGATAATTGCATAAAAAATGTAATTGTTGTAATCCTTATTAACAAACATTGTTCATCAGAAAGGACCATTCCTGTGAGTCGTATTGAGTGTATGACGCACTGAAAACCGCCCTGTCGTGGGCCAAACTGACCATTGCTGTAAAGATGACCATTGCCGCAAAGCACATGAACTGGCATTACCCATGGCAAATGACCATTGCTGTAAAACATATGGACAGGCACTACCCACTGAAAATGAACATGGCTATAAAAGATATTGACGGGCAACGCACACTTAAAAGGACCATTGCTCTAAACCGTATTGACATACGTTATCGTGAAATTGACCGTTGCTGCATTGTATTGACTGGCATTGCCAATGGAAAATGAACCTTGCTGTAAATCATACTGATGGCCATTACTCATGAAAAATGAACATCGCTGCAAGTCATATTGACAGCCACACCAAATCATCTCACAGAAGTGACAACACAGAGCACGCGAAACAAACAAAGAGACATTCCCCAAATGGGCATTCCAAGTTTTGTGCTCTGTGTTGTCATTTCTGCTAGGGATTCAGTGTCACACGCAGCATTCGTTTGGAGTTATGGACATGCATTGATTTCATCATGGGGCAAGAGTGGCCCTACTAGTTGGTTATTCACTGCTCACTGTAACCTGCTGAATCACAGATGTCTGTTTACACCGATTAAACTGACGTTACCTGTATTTGTCACTGTTCGTCCGTTTGTTTGTTTGTCTAGATGTCACACCGAAAAGGCTGTGCCAGTTCTAACAAAACTGAACAGTCGTGTTTGTTTGTCTAGATGTCACACCGAAAAGGCTGTGCCAGTTCTAACAAAACCGAACAGTCGTGTTTGTTCGTTTCTTCAGTCGTTGCTGCTGTGCACATGTGTGAGGTGCAGGACATGCAGGAAAGCTTGGAATAACCTTTTGGGGAGATGTCGATTTGCTTGTTCTGTGTGCTCTGTGTTACTTCTACTGGGTGATTTGGTGTCCCGGACAGCATTCGTTATACTCGGTGTTATGGGCGTATGTTTATTTCATCGTGTAAGCAAAAGTGCTCTACTTGTCTGTCATTTGTTGTTCATTGATCCCTGTCTAACTCAAAATGTCTTTAAATACCAATTAAACTGAGTTGACCTGTACTTGTTACTGTTCGCTCATGTGTTTGACTTTATTCAAGATCGGAAAGGCTGTGTCAGTCTTGAATGAATATCCATTTGTGTGGTTAATTTCTCCAGTTGTTGTTGCTGTGTAGCCGTGTCAAGTACAGGGTATTCGGGAATACTTGGAATATCCTTTTTGTGGGGACGTCTGCAGGGTTGCTCTGTGTTGTTATTTCTGCACAATGATTCGGTGTCCAAGGCAGCATTCGTTATGTTCGGTGCTATGCGCGTGTATTTATTTCTCCATGGGAGCAAGGGTGACCCTAGTTGTTCGTTATTCACTGTTCACTATTCCCTGCCTAATGTACGTTTTCTATTCCTATTGACAGGCATTACACACTTTGCCTAATGTAAGTTTTCTATTCCTATTGACAGGCATTACACACTTTGCCTAATGTACGTTTTCTATTCCTATTGACAGGCATTACACACTTTAAAAGAATGTTGCAAGCCATGCTGACTAGGATTTCTCACTGTAAAAGGACCATTGTGGTCAACCATATTCACGGGGGATTACACACCAGTACAGTCCATGGCTTCTAGCTAAATACACATGTCATGCTTACCAAAACGATCTTTGAGGCAAGCTATACAAGCAGGCATTACTAAATAGAAGATACAAAGCTCGGAAAAGACTTGACAAGACCAATGTTTTCAGTAACATAG